>JALIZH010031245.1:0-16480 GCA_030522465.1 Rhipicephalus appendiculatus | reverse complement strand
CACCTTCACTACATTTTCTCCCCTCCGGAAAAGAGCCATCCTGGTGACTTAGGGGCAGGAAACGACAGATGTATCGTAATACGGTTTTAGGCGGTCTATATGAACAGTCTCACGTCCACGACGTCGTTGATCAGAGGACTGCTCAAGCGGCTCCACTACGTAATTGACGGGTGATGTTTGTTTTACCACACGGTAAGGGCCGTGATACTTGGACAGAAGTTTCGTCGAGAGGCCAGGGCTGGTTGAAGGGATCCAAAGCCAGACAATGGTCATCCGGGGTATAAGAAGCCGGAGGCTTTGGGCTGTCGTGATGGTGTTTCTGGCGTTGCTGATCAGCAGTAGTGAGGGAGCGGGCAAGCTGGCGACACTCTTCCGCGTATTTAGCAGCTTGTGACACCGTCGTCGACTCAGCAACATCCGGGCGGTAAGGAAGGATGGTGTCTAGTGCGCAAGAGGGCTCACGTCCGTAAAGGCGGGAGTATGGAGAGAATCCGGTGGTTGTCTGGACAGCAGTGTTATGCGCGTACGTTACAAAAGTGAGAAAACGGTCCCAGTTGGAGTGATCGGCAGCGACGTACATTGACAGCATGTCCCCTAATGTTCTGTTGAACCGCTCTGTGATGCCGTTTGTTTGAGGATGGTACGCGGTGGTGGTCCGATGAATCACCTGGTATTCCTTGATAAGCGATTCGATTGCGTCCGACAAAAACACGCGGCCTCGGTCGCTGAGCAGCTCGCGTGGAGCACCATGACGTAGAATGATTCGATGTAATATGAAACAACCGACGTCGCTTGCCGATGCAGAAGGCAATGGTGCAGTTTCTGCGTAGCGCGTAAGGTGATCGATGGCGACGATATTCCAGGGATTTCCAGCAGGTGTAATCGGAAGAGGTCCACACAGATCAATATCAACACGGTCGAAGGGTCGGGCAGGACAAGGTAAGGGCTGTAGTGGAGCTGGAGAACAGGGAATGGGATTCTTCCGGCGCTGGCAAGCGATGCAGGAACGGACGTAGCGGCGAACGAAGCGATACATGCCACGCCAGTAGTAGCGCTTGGACAGGCGAGTGTAAGTTTTTAACACTCCAGCATGCGCGCAATGTGGTTCGGCGTGAAAACAGGCGCATATGTCCGAGCGGAGATGTCTGGGGATAACCAGGAGTCATCGGCGTCCTTCGGACAAATAATTTCGTCGGTATAGCAAACCGTCCCGGATAACGAAGTGCTGTATTTGACGGCGCATACCTCTAGGGATGTGCTGAGAGGGGAGGCTGACTCAACCAGTTCAGAAGTGAAGCAACCCAGGGATCTTTCCGTTGCTCCAGAAGCATATCGCTGACATGAAGTGGATACACTTAGTTGGTGGGCGAAGACGGCGACTGGTCACCATGTTGTAGGGGCGATCGGGACAGAGCATCTGCGTCGGAATGTCTTCTTCCGGATCGGTAAATTACGTGAATATTGTACTCCTGAAGCCGAAGTGCCCAACGGGCGAGCTGGCCGGAGGGAATCTTTTAAAGAGGAAAGCCAATATAATGCACGGTGGTCTGCACCCACGCTAAATGGGCGCCCGTAAAGATAGGGTCGAAACTTTCTTATTGCCCATATAATGGCTAGGAACTATTTTCGGTGACTGAATAGTTGGCTTCCGCTTTTGTGAGCGCACGGCTGGCGTAAGAGACGACGTACTCATCAAATCCAGGTTTACGCTGGGCCAGGACAGCACCAAGACCAACCCCACTCGCATCCGTGTGGATTTCTGTTGGGGCAAGCGGATCAAAATGGCGCAGGATTGGGGGGTGATGTAAGAAAACGGCAAAGTGTGGAGAATGCATCATCACTTGCCGATGACCATCCCGAAAGGTCGCGGTTGCCGCGGAGAAGGTCTGTCAAGGGCGATATGATGGAGGCAAAGTTTCGAATAAAACGACGAAAATATGAACATAGGCCGAGGAAGCTGCGTAGTTCTTTTATGGTCTTCGGCTTAGGGAACTCGGTCACGGCACGAAGTTTTGTCGGATCCGAAAGAACGCCATCTCTAGAGACGACATGGCCCAACATTAGAATGTTGTCGAGCGTCAAAGCAGCACTTCTTTAAGTTGAGCTGTAGACCGGCGGAGCTGAGGCACGTGAGCACTGTCTCCAGGCGCTGAAGATGTGTTGAAAAGTCGCTTGCAAATATTACGATATCGTCTAAATAGCAGAGGCATGTCTGCCATTTCAGGCGACGGAGGATGTTGTCGATCATGCGCTCGAAAGTGGCAGGCGCATTGCATAGTCCGAATGGCATGACGTTAAATTCGTATAGGTCATCAGGGGTAACGAAAGCTGTTTTGGGGCGATCAGCTTCGGCCATCGGAACCTGCCAATAACCGGAGCGCAGGTCTAGTGACGAGAAGAACTCCGCTCCTTGTAAGCAGTCAAGGGGCATCGTCTATGCGAGGTAGTGGGTACACATCTTTGCGCGTGATCTTGTTCAACCGGCGGTAGTCGACGCAAAACCCTTATTGAGCCATCCTTTTTCTTACTAGAACAACCGGGGAGGCCCAACGGGCTGTTAGAAGGCTCAATAACGCTGCGCTTCAGCATGTCGTCAACTTGTTCCGCGATGATACGACGCTCAGATGCCGACACACGATATGGGTGCTGACGTAAAGGAGCGTGAAGGCCAGTGTCGATTTGGTGAGACACTGTGGAAGCACGGCTCAAAGTTGGTTGCTGGCGGTCGAAGCTGGCACGGAAGCGCTCAAGGAGGGTGATGATGTCGGCGCGCTGCAGGGCCGTAAGATTGCTGTCGATGCACCTCGAAATTGCGTCGGTGAATGATGATTGAGGCGGTATCGCGGAGCAATCAATGGCGTCAAGTCTGAAGCGGAGTCCAGTGATCAGGAACGACATATGCACAAAAGGGATCAACGTCGTCAGCAAGGCCTAGCCACTCTCCGCGCAGTAATTTGGATGGCGAGGGAAACGGATTCGAAACATAAACTGCACTTGATCCATCGTGAACGGTCAGAACGGCGAAAGGAATGAAGAAGCACTTGCGGCGAACAGCGGTTTCAGAAGGCGTAAGAAGAACAGTTGAGCCAGTAGAGACTTCGCAGGAAAGCGGTACTAGGACAGATGACAAAGGGGGGTATCGGTGTGTCGGCGGCAACAATAAGTTTTGCAGGTGTAGTCGGCGAGTCAAGAGCAGCAGAGACGCATAACGGCGAGAACTCGACTTCGGCACGAGCACAGTCGATTACAGCATTGTGAGTGAGAGAAAGTCCCAGCCCAGTATATTGTCGTGGGAACACTTCGGCAGCACTACAAACTCGATGGCATATATATTAGGCGCTTTTAGCTGACCGATTCTGCGGTCCCTTCCCGTTCCGCTCAAATGCTCAACGTTACCGGAGAGTAACGCGCGTTGTTGGTTTTAGCCAAGCGTCTTTCGGTCAAGTCAAGCGCGACGCCATCAGGGCATGAAACGCGTTTCAAACGCGCGATGTTGAGGCAGCGCGTTCAGTGCATCACTGCACAAACGCGGCGACGGTCCGGTCACACGCTCAGCGCTGACCGTCTGGCGCATGCGCAGTGGCCCCACCACCGGCCGGCTGAGCGGAGTGGGAGGCGAAATACGGTCAGCTAAAAGCGCCTATTGTCTGCAATAACGACGCGTGCCGTGCACGCAGCGAAAGGGCGAATTCGTTGCTCACGCTCAGTGCTGAAAACAAAGTCGTGAAGAAGCGTTGTTACTTTTTTCAGTCTGCGGCAAATCTCCTGTCATAACAGAAACTGCGGCGCCAGTGTCGACCAGTGCGAAAACAGGTATACCTTCAACGGAGACAGCAACGACATCAGACGGCGAAAAACAAGGTCTTGTAGAGTTCGAAAGCTGCGCAGTTCTTGCCTCCGGAACTGCACCTCCTAGTTTTCTTCAGGGACAGGGCGAGGGCGTCGTAGCATAGGGGAAAGGGAATGGCGCTGAGGTGAAGGCGACCGGCGTCCGTTGAAGTTCCGGCGAAGGGAAAATCTGTCCATAGCAGCAGGCGGGCCAGATGAAGCAGTCTGAGGTCTCGGTTGGAAATCGTAAGTGTTGGGCCGAACGTCGTCACGCAGGAGAAACTCACGCCGTCGGCAGAACCATGCTACGTGACCTGCAAAACCACAGGCGAAGCATGTCGGGTGGTTGTCCTGAGTGCGCCATGGGTTTTGAAGGCGTGGTGTTGGTCGGGAGAACGGACGGGAAGCCTGGTGCACAGGTTCAGGCGGTGCGACAAAGTGGCGCGCGAGGAAGTAGGAGTTAGCGACAGGCAGACGTCGGGGTGCGGTCAGGGCGTCGGCATACGTCAGTGGAGCAGCCACAGGTGGTACGTGGGCTGCGGGTAGCACCTCGGACACTTGTTCCTGGACGACTCGCTCTATCGATGGCGGAAAGTAGATGGGGCACCCTCAAAGGCATAAGGCACAAGGGACAGCTGGCGCGCGACCTCTTCGCGTACAAACTGCTTGATCTCTTGTAGCGTCACGCCAGTCTTGTTCAGCTGGCCGCGAAAAGAAAGAAGTGAGCCGCGTGGCTCGTGATGCGCGAGTCACGAGCAGGACAGAACGCCTAGGCTCTTGACCTGGCTGGACGCGGCAGCTGCTACCGCCTCGCTACGTCTGCGTCCCAATAAAGGCTGCGACCACGGCACGGCCTTGATAGCCGCCGTCTCGTCTCCTTTCACTACAAGTGGTGACCACGGACATACGGACAAGCGACCTGCGCCGCACCGCTGCCACTGAGCTCCGCGGCCATGTTCCAGCCAGCTCACGCCTTGCAGCCGCACTTCGACCCTCCGCTGCCACCGTTCCGAACCTCTCGCCTGGAGTCATGGTTCGAGGAGAAGGGTTGTAAGGCGAGCTAGTTGGTATATATTCATATTGAAATATTGGCAGCGCAAACTCGACGGGACACAGTAAGACACAAACAAGCGCAGACTGAAACTTCTGTGAATAAATCCAAGTTTCAGTCTGCGCTTGTTTGTGTCCTCTTTCTGTGTCCCGTCAGTTTGCGCTGCCAATATTTCAATATGAATGGTTCGAGGAGTTCGAGGCGGCCTTGGAGCTCAACAACATCTGGCTCCAAGAATTCATGTTTGAGGTACTGGAATACCATCTTCCGCGTGACCTCAAACGCCGCCTCACGTACTTCTCGTGGAGCCCTCGCCCATACGATCATCTGCGTGACGCCGTGCTCCAATTTTACGGCATCAAACAACGTCCTTTTACCAAGAGCGACACTACGGCGCCTGGCTCTTCATCTACTTGGACGCCTCCCGAACCACGGTCAGCCCAGACCATCGCCCTGCCAACAACCGGCTACACAGGTGACGAAGACCACCCTGCCGCGTCAATCGGACAGTCGACCGAGTGTCCCGCAACCCCGGAGTCTACGGTTCCTGACTCCGAGGTGTTGGTTCTGCCCCCAGTTCCACTGTCAAACCTCCCCGTCACGGATTTGACGCCGGCTACTGCACCGCGCACCGTCGGATGCGCGGCAGAATCCTGTTCCGCTGCACTGGCTGCAATGGCCGATTCGACGATCAAAGACGAGTCAGCTGATCCGCCTGCAGTGTCCACGCTTGTCCCAACGCCGGTGGAAGCCCGCGACACCGCTCACACCACGGACCCTGAGCCCGCTCTCACGCTGCACAGCATTGGATTTGCCAACACGGGCGGCACCCTAACAGAGCCAGCTACCATCTCCCACGCCAGCGGCGAAGCTACCGCAAGCATGGCAACAACTGCAGACGACGCTCTAGTTGTGCCCGTGGTGGAGCTACCTGCTTATGACCCGCCGACCACGCAAGCATATTGCCAGCATGCCGCCCCGCTCACAAGACCTCCTGTGCCGGTCACCCAAGGCGGTTCCGTAGCCGCATACGCGCCTTCCCAAGATCTGGCACAGCCCGAGCCTCCTGCTAATCCCGACTTGCTGCCGAACATCTCTGGTGACAGCGCCGAGAAACTTGAATCCCACCAGCACTCGCCACACGACATTCGAAGACGCTGTGGTTCTAATCAGTGGCGCTCCAGTCCCCGTTCTTTTCCTTCGGCACGCGACAGAGATGTGCCAGCGTCGGTGCCATCCATGTACACCGACCCCTCGTGCTACCACGTCATCTACGTTCAACGCACCTGCCCGCAGCATCAGCAGTCTTTCGGAAGGCGCAGTGTGCGTAACACAGCCTTTCTTCCGGCATGGCGTTCCGCTGTCCATCGGCATGCGTGCCCATGCTCGCAGCACGCACGGACAGGGTCACGTTCTCACCGACGCTCACGCCTACGCCGATCACGCACCACTTGCAACGCCTGGCCACACAAGTCATCACCGCGCTCCACACCATCCTCACTGAGCCGTTTTCCAAGAGGCAACCGCTGGTGCCGCCGATGCCCGACGCCACAAGGGACTCGACGGGTTGCACCACTGCTGCCTACAACATCTGTTCGACGCTAACCTCGCCCGCTCCGTGGATCTCAGTGCCGCCCACCGGAGCTAGGACAAGGACCTTATGCCTTTTAACCTAACGACTCGGACTTCCCAACGGACAACCTACGGATTGTCGCTCATGTACATAGATCTGTCCCTCTCGTTTTTTCTTTTGTATGTTTCAAGTCGCGCAAAGCGCTACGGGGGGAGCCCATGTAGCGTCACGCCAGTCTTGTTCAGCTGGCCGCGAAAAGAAAGAAGTGAGCCGCGTGGCTCGTGATGCGCGAGCCACGAGCAGGACAGAACGCCTAGGCTCTTGACCTGGCTGGACGCGGCAGCCGCTACCGCCTCGCTACGTCTGCGTCCCAATAAAGGCTGCGACCACGGCACGGCCTTGATAGCCGCCGTCTCGTCTCCTTTCACTACACTCTAGAAGCAAAGCGGAATGGTTTTCCGCAATGCTAGCCGACGTTAAAGCGGAGATGGTTCCACATGACGCACTGGCGCGACGAGTAGTGTCACGCTGTTTCCCAAAGCTTGTCATAGCTTTGACAGAGTTGGATGACGTCCGCTACCGTTTGCGGGCTCTTGGCGACGAGCATGTGAAATGCGTCGTCATTCACACCTTTTAAGATATGTTTGATCTTCTCGGCTTCCGTCATGGCCGGGTTGACACGCCGACAAAGATCGACCATGGCTTCGATATAACTGGTGTAATTTTCCCCATTCTGCTGAGCTCGAGCGTGCAAGCACTGTTCCGCCACGTAGCTTGCGATGTGCTGGACGGCCAAACAAATCCGCGAACGCCGTTCGGAAGGCCGACCAGGTGGGAAGTTCTCTCTTGTGATTACGATACCACAGACTGGCGATGTCGGTCAAATAAAATTGGACCACGGTAAGCTTGCGTACATCGTCCCATCGGTTGTGCTTGCTTAACCGGTCGTATTCGTCGAGCCAATTCTCCCACGTCCTTGTCATCGGATCCCACTGAAGGTAGGCGGGTCGCGTTGCCGAATGGGGCCGGAACAGACAGGAGCCGGAGTCGATGTAGCTGAGGCGGCCGCCTGCTGATCTTCGTCCGCGGAACATAGTTGCAGCTGGAGGCAACGTACGGTTCCGAAGTATTGGAATACCCAGCACCTCCACCAATTAAAACAAGGCGTTTAGGAGCAGCACTCGTTTATAAAACAGAAGAGCAGCCACGACAAATTAAGTGGTAATGGCGGAACCAGCCTATGCGCCGAGCCAACCAAACGTTGTCTTCTTCCCCGTCTGAGTGGTATCCTCTGCCTTTCTGAGTAGCGCTCATCTTCTTCGCTACAATATATATATATATATATATATATATATATATATATATATATATATATATATATATATATATATATATATATATATATATATATATATACTAAAAGGCACCATGAAAAATGAGTTAGTCCTTGAGATGAATAAAAAAATTCCATGGCACCCGACCGGGGATTCGAACCAGCAACCCCTCACTCCGCAGCGTGCTGCGTTCGACCTCTCAGCCACACGACATGCATAAGACCGCACAATAACGGCAAATTATTCATCGACACCGTTTACCGCTCGGCGGTATGGCAGATCTCGCTGGAGCGTGAGCGTGTTTCCTACCACGCAACGCTTCTACAATTTCTTTCAATTTGAAAACTGCCCCCAGCGCGCTGCCGGAGCGGGAAGGTCACCCGTTAGATTCCGCGAGGCGTGAAATTTTTAATTATATGGACACTCTAGGCTGGTTTTCGTGGTCGGCGTTGGCGTCGCCGTCATGTCCCGTATATATATATACATATATATATATATATATATATATATATATATATATTTATGAAATCCACAAAGAAAAATAATTCAGAAAAATGTTTTCGACGCGTGGCATCGAACGAGGGGACCTCTCGCTCCGCAGCGCGCGGCGCTAACCACTGAGCCACGAAAGCGCGCGTCCTTGAACGTTTAAACGGCGAGCTATTTATATACGGCATGTTCTCACCGTGTTTTCAGCATTACCAGCGAGATGGCGCAAAGGGCGTGTTCGGCGGGGCTTTAGCTCGGCGCCCCGCTCGTCGCGACGCTCCCGCTCGCATACTTTGCCCCGTGGGGGGCAGACGCCCGAGGCGCCCATACGCGCGCGCGCTTATCTCGCGGTGGGGGAGAATTCTACGTCATGGCCTTTCGCCGGAACGATTGCGCTGTAGTTACCGAGCGCAAGAAGGTCACTTCGCTCGCTGCAGTCCCCCCCGTTTGCGAAAAGAGCACGCTTTTCAAACACAGCGAAATAACAACTGTGACACTTCTCAATTCGCGCTCGTCTCTACTTGTGAATGCGCTTCGTGCCTCGTTTTTGTTTGAGCAGCGCGTTAAGTGTCGAGCTTTGAACGTTCTTAGTTCGCTCTCGTCCAGTGCGTGTTGTTTTCGTGCGTCCTGGGTGCGTGAGCAGCGCGCTGCACGTTTTGACCTGCTTGGCCATTCATCGCTTGACATTCCAATTTGTTGCTATCGCATTCATTGCTTCGCCTTGTGGCGAAACTGATTTTTTTGTTAAATATTTTAGGCTTTCCATCAGTTGCGATGAAGCGTATACTTCGTCGGCTCTTGTCTCCACTGGCGATAACTCACTTGAAGGGAAAGACGGCAAAGCTAGGGCTAGGGACCGCTTCATTTGGAACGACTTTCTAGGTTTGCACGAGACATGTTCCTGTTATTATAAAGGGAAAAATGAAAATGCGCCTTCCTCGGACAGGCGGGATCGCAGCTGAAGCAACCGCAAAAAAGTCACAGCTTTGCCGGAAGAGCCAAGCAGTAAATGCGATAGCAACAAATTGGAATCTCACGCGAAGAACGCTCAGAAGATCGAAACTTGTAGCGGCTGCTCAAGCACAAGGGACGCAAAAATAGAACACACGCGACTGAATTACCGGGAATGGTAGAACATATGCTCTGCCTTGCCATACGCGCTTGTGCTGTTCTGTTCTGCCTTTCTCCCCACTTTTTCCCCGCAGTTCTCCTGACAATGGAAATACTAACTCGCCAAACGGTCTTCTGTATTATTCTTATAAGCCTTCTGTTTTGTCTATCGTACCTTTTCTAAAGAACAAGGTCGTTCAGGGCTGTACACTCTTAGCAAACAACCGCTTAAAACAACGCATATAAGGCGGAAAGTAAGTCAAATTTCCGACGCTTATAAATGGCTCTCTAAGCGGCCTATTTATGCGGCTTTTCTATGCGGCCCCTAGCTATGCGGTACCTTCTTCATGCGGCCCCTGGCTAAGCGGCTCTTTTTTATGCGGCCTAGGTTTATGCGGCTCTTCCATATGCGGGGCCATCTCGTTGCCAGAAGGCCGTTTAAAAGTGACCGCTTAAAGCAACGCATACCGTCGACTTGGTTAAGCGGTATTTTAGGTCAAATCTGTCCGGCTTACATACGGCTCATTATGCGGCCAAAATATATGTGGTACTTTTCGCGAATATTTTGAGAAAAAAAAAGATTTGTTATACTTTTTTTCTCGATCGTGCATCTGCTTCCTTTTTTTTCTTTTGTTGTTTTCAGCCGTTTACCTCATGAATATGCATACACACATCACAAGAACACTGCACAGTCATAAACCATATATCAACATACACACACTACACCACGGGGATTTGAACCCAGGCCAACCGCGTGATAAGCAGACACTGTAACCACTACGCCACCACACCACACGATTACGCGGTTTTATATATATGCACTTAACGTTATCATGGACGATTTGATTATCTGCTACAAGTTAACGCTATAATTCTGCATGTATGAGAGGCATCGTTTGCGTATATATGCGCGTGTATACGTGTGCACGACCTTGAGCGAACAACCCTCGCGGGCAGTCGCAGTCACTTGTGTGTATTCTCGTCCGACTTTTGCGCATCCCGCACGGAGACGGAACCATGAACGACTCGCTTCCCAGTGCACTTCCATTTGCCGGCGTCATACAGCATGCAGCGAACGTGCCCTGATGTACAACCAGCCGCCAAAGAAAAGTTTTCTGCGATGTTTGACGAAGTACAGGCAGGACGGGCAGAAGCCAGCTGATCGGTGTTCCTATCTCATCTCCGCTCGGCGATGCATGTAGTACAGTCTCCCACGTCCTTCGCGAGCATCACGTTGATGTCGGTGCGTTTATACGGTCAGTATTGTGTAGCATTTCATCTCAGGGAATTAGATTAAAACACATATAATCGATATTATTCGCGCAACATATGCGTTTGACGCTGTACAGCACGTGCGGGGCGACGGGCCAGCTTTCAGATCGGGCGCGCTTATTTCTCTCCGAGAGGTAAGGATCGACAAGAGAAACGTTGTTGTTGAGTCGAAAGTACAAAGAGCCTTCGCAGAAAAAAGAATGCAGTCTCCCGAGCTCATGGCTGACCGCATCGACGAGCGATGCCGTGGAATTGTCATGCTAAGCAGGATGGCGCGTCGAAGGTTGCTCGTTCTCGTGTCCGCTCGTTGTTCACAGTTGAAAGTGATGCTCTCCTTAGCTTCACAAACGATTAAACGTGCGCATGACTGGCGCGGAAAGAGCTCGTGTGAATTCGATTGCATCACTCGGTCGAACACAGGCGTGCGCAGGGGTTCTCCTTCAGGGGGGTCGAAGTTCATCGCAGAGCCCCCCTCCCTCCTATGTCAATGTATGAGGCTGACTTTGCGCCCCTCTCCCCCCCCCCTTAGGTGACAATGGGAGGCGGCCACCCCCCTGCCCCCCCCTCCCGTGTGCAAGCCTATGGTCGAGCATATGTTTTCTGCCGAGCAGCTCATTAAAAGAAGCTAGCAATGCTTGAAATCGAATGAACTCATATTGTGATCGAGGGTTCAAGGATAAAATCATTGCCTCTCTTTAAAACCAAAAGTGCCCTAGCATTATTCAGACGAATAATGTTAACAATTATACAATAATGCAAAGGTTGAAACATTCTCATATTTAATGGATGCTGTTAAATGTAAATAACAATCCAAAATTAAATGTGCACTTGCTTCACACCTGCAAGGTTCATGAAGCTGGAGCTCTACGACGCATCTCAGTTGATACCTTCCATAGCCTTACGTGCCCCCTTGCTGAAATACCAACTGTCATGCAACATTACTGCAGTTGCAATAGGCACATTACTGAGCAGATTGAATAGAGAGGCCTCAAGTGTTTTCTAGAACCTTTCTATACAGAGCACGGCTTTCCCTCGCAAGGTTGGCGAGGCACAACTTCGCAAGCTTGTCAGGCACCGAGCCCACCATCGACACTCTGCCAGCTTCCATCTTGTCAAAACTCTAGAGCAACCAAACTATGCATATAAGGAACTACTGCAGGCCTCTTGTTTTGTAATGCTCTCCCAAAACTTTCAAATCTAATCTCCAAGCACTTCAGAGTGTACAAGCTAGCACAGGCACTAAACGTTTGCCTCGGCCTTCTGCGGTGCACCTCAACAGCTGGAACAGTTATATTGGCTCGTAGACCATCCTATTACAACATACATCTCAACCAACATGCTGACGGCACATATTCACCACATTTCATGAATGAAATCAAGCAATCTCATCTACATGCCAAACCAACGACCACAGGCATCATTCTCCAAAGTAGTCGAAACTCATCATGCCTTAACGCCATTGGGCTTCACATACCCTCGGCAAGTTCACCATCAGTCTTGTTATGCTTACGTCAACCCGAAATGCACCTTTCCGTCCCAGGAATAAGGAAGATTGACCTCTCTACTCTGGCTTTGAAGCAAGCAGCTCTAAACTGCTGGTATACCTTTTCTGTTTACCGAATGAATGTCCACACGAATGGCTCTTTGACACGTACCAGCTTCACTGGCACAGTGGTCATTCCATAGCAACACGTTAACCTCAGATATTACTTTCCACATTACAATGTTGACCAGTTCAGAGCTTGTTGCCCTTCGAGGTGACATCAAAAGAACCGGCTAATTGATTGGCTGTGTTCGATGAATGAAAAGTGGCTTGCACTGTCTGTGGTCAGCTCTTCGTCGCGGATTGTACAAATAACTTGCGTCTGACACAAGAAACACACCACTATACGATAGAAAAACAACACAACGTCTTGTTTCAGTGGCCGCTAAGTAATTGCGGTATCTTTGGCAACTATACCTTGCCAATAAAGCTGCCAGGAAAGTACGTGAAGGAAAAAACTTGTTTGAATTAATGCAGCCCAAAGCGTATGCGAGGTGGTACACAGAAAGACATTGCAGAAGTGGCACACCCTTCAGCTCACGTTCCGCTGCATTAATTGACCCACTGCTGTAACTGCAGCTGCTACCTAGTCTTTACAGGGGGTGAAGAAACGTTGCTATGTTATCTGTGCCTTTATGTAGCATTCACCAGTGCATATTCATTCAAGCTTAATATGGCCGACACCACCTAATGCAAGGACTGCTCTGTGGAGGAGGCTATCGAGCATCTCCTGTGTAAGTGCCCATCTTTGAAAGATGAGTGGCTTGAACTAGGTACATGCAACTTTAGCTCACCTCAACGGAAATGCCTATATGGTTGACAAGATACTTGGACCATGGGACAGTGCATCAAAGTTGCGATAAGCAACAAAATTGATGCTGAAATTTTTCAAGGCTATAAGACTGATTGACTGCCCGAAACGTAAAGCACAAAACTTGCTATGTCGGCACCTACAACCATAGGTCGGCAAACTCACTCACGAGTCGACTCACTCATACTCACTGAGACTCAGATTGGGCCGTGAGCCTGAGTCTAAGTGAGTTCGGGTGAGTAATATTTTTGGTGCGTGTGAGTCTGAGTAAGCCCGGTCGAGGAAAATTTTCGTGAGTCTGAGTCCGAGCGAGTCCGGTTGATGTAAATATTGGTGAGTCTGAGTTCGAGTGAGCCCTAAGCGCAAAATATATTTCGTGAGTGAGTCTGAGTGAGGTCCACCATCAATTCCCGACCTATGGTTCTATCTACTCATCTTCAGCTTTACTATCATCGTTATATCCGCTTAATTTTCTACTCAGATCTTTTCAAAGATATTTCAACAATATGCTACCTGATATTTTTTATCCGACGCGTGAGTTAGGAGACGGGGGGCGCCATGACCTGCACCCACAAACTCTTTCAGGGGAAGTTCTTGATAAAGATATTTCGTGCGACATGAGTATTTCATAGAATTGACCTTACAGGGTTGTTTGAAACCACTGATAACTCGTATTTGAAGGTACAAGATATAAAGGCGTATCGTAGAGCACCGATTACGTAAGGTATTGGCGTTAAACAGCATTGACACCAAGATAGAAAAAAGCTAATTTTACGCTAGCGAACTCATAAGTCGACTCACTCAGGCTAACTCAGACTCGGGTGAAGCCGTGAGTCTGAATGAGTCCGGCTGAGTAATACCTCCGTGAGTTTGAGTTCGAGTGAGTCTGGTCGAGTAAAAGTACAGTGAGTCTGAGTCTGAGTGAGCCCGGTTGAGGAAAATTTTGGTGAGTCTGAGTCCGAGTGAGTCCTCAGAGCAAAATATATTTCTTGAGTGAGTCTGAGTGAGTTCGAATTTTTTTGCCGACCTATGCCTACAACAGTGGACTTTCTCTTCTTAAACTGTTCTTTCTCCTTTCCCAATGTAATGTGATCACCTGGGCTCAGACTTGGTTAATTTCCCAGCCTTTCTTTTATCCTTCTCTCTCTTTTATGTTTTCTGAGCCCTTCCCTTAACTAAGAAGGTCTGGCATCAGGCTGCTTCGTCTTCTACCACTACTTGTCATTTTTTTGCACCATTTTGTTGAATATCCAAGCCAGTATTTAGTGCTATTAAGTGGAAATTAGTGCTGCAGATTCAGCCGAATAATGAGATGCAGCATCTGTATGGAGCTTCACTAAGTATCGTAATCATTAGAGCAAACTGTGCAGTGCTACGTTTGTGTGTTGTCTTCTGAAAGGGTGTTAAGAGAGAACACGTATGTAATAGTCCCAATTGCAAAAATTCTTTTACATCGTGTTCCATCCTTTCAATGTAATAAGGCACACGGGGACAAATTGAACACAGGCAATGAATGAAGTAGGTTGATGCAATGAAGTGCAAACCACCAATTGTTTTATACTCAATGAAAGAACAGATTTACTACTTGAGTCAAAGAATGTATTGCAACAACGAGCACGAGCTGATTAATGAAATAGTCTTAAAATACTTTCCACATACATTATTGCTCAATGTTCACCCTTCAAGGTGTTCTATTGCAGCAGCAACACACCTAATTCACTCCTCAAAGCATCTCTGCAATCGTTTCCTTTGAGTGATCTTCAAGTAAGCTGTTGATTTAGATCAAATTTAATGAATGTCATGAATTAATGTCACCTTCAAAACATATGTGACCTTCCAAGTAAAAGGAGAAGTTGCATTTAAGTCGCTGAACTAGTGTTGGAATGTGGGCTTTGTCGTTATCTAGTTTCTTAATGCTTGTTAATGGGCTAGTTGGTTTTGATGTATATTGAAATGAAAAACAGTGCGAGAAGACAAGGACTGAGGGCACACACACGAGCGCTGACTCACAGCTGACTTCATTTCCAGCAGAGCATAACATATTTAACGTACACAAGAAAATAAAGAAATGTTCGACCGCCATGTGCACTTCTCATCCGCTCGTTACAACTGCTACCTCATCTAACTACACATATCAAGAAACCGTGTTGTTTTTTGGTCAGCAGCAGCCACACCATGCTTACGCATGTGTCATCCTGCTTTTCTTAGTTTGCAGCTGCGACTATTATTCATGTAATTTTGTTGCAGGAGTGGCTAAGACTGCCATGCTTTCAAAGCGTGGAATGCATCCACACTCTCTGCAGTGTAATCCTAAATGACCGGAGGTTGTGGATGCATTCTAAGCTTTGAAAGCACGACAGCACTCAAGCATGGCAGTGTGTGTGTCCCCTTTTTGTCTCCTTCTTCTCGTGCTGTTTTTAATTTCAATATGTTATCAAGTCTTTGAGTAATGTTGTAGCGCATCTAGACAAGACAAGCAAGGCACATGAACACTGAATGTAACATAGTGTGTGTGTTCATCTGCCTTCCTTGTGTCTCAGTCTGTATGCACTGCAATATTATGAAGAAACGATTTAACAACCTGGAAGAGCACAGGCAGTTCGCTGTCTGCCGGCCACTAAACAATTGTCAGTGGCTCCTCAAAGGACTATGTAACCAGTGTATTCAAATCATAGTCAAAGAAAATGAGGATTGGGTCTGAGTAGCTTTTGTGTATCTTTTTTATTGCATAACATAAAATCCATTTCAAAAAATTGAATACATACAGCACAGGTGTTCAGCAATACAACAGTTACAGAAATCTGCAGCAAACTGTGCCAGAGTATATGTGAGGAAAGAATCGAGATTGGGATGATCAAGAAAGGTGCCCCATGACTGTCCCAGTCTCCTTTCCTGCATGTCCCACATCCTTTCCGACACGTGTTTGCTGCTGTAATAAAACAAGCAAAAAATTAATTTTGAGCACACTTGGTAGAAACGTGAGAAAGCCAGAACACTGCATTGAAACAGCAGTGGGCATTTAGAAAATGGAATGCAGCACTCTGACTAAAACAAGAACAAGTAACAAGAAAACAATTGAGATCAACATATCAGCTGCCAACAAGACGAGTCACACCTGTGGAGCTATCCCTGCTGCACTCATGTTACGAGGATAACAAAGTAAGAAAAAATGTTAACAGTTAAGCTTTTATTGGCGATTCAAAAAAGTGTATGTTGTGAATAGTCGTTGCAGTGCTCCTAGTCTCGTATCGGAATGTGGATTTTTGAAAGAATGCTCAGCTAAGTGAACTACGGCGGTTACTGGGGGCAGCAGCAAACATTTTACTGCACCACATTGTAAATTAAGAGAGGAATCGTGTTACAATGACACTTGCATCTTGTTTTTCCCATTAATTTCCTTTCAATAATGCTTGTCCCCCTTAGGAACGAAAATTTAAAAAAAAACGACTTTTAACTTCCCCAGATTTTT
>JALIZH010031243.1:0-35157 GCA_030522465.1 Rhipicephalus appendiculatus | reverse complement strand
GCCTGCAATACTGCAATATATGCATTGACCTTTACGACAGTCGTAACAACAAAAACACGGCCGTGTAGTTTCATTATGTGACAGTGCATGGTACATTATCATGGTATTATTTTAGGGGCGAAGCTCCTCTTAGTCTAACCTTGTCCCGCGTCAGGCGTAACCGGCAGTATCTCCCGAACAGCCAACGTGATGACGATGACGATGAAGCTGATGACCATGAAGAATAAGCGCGTTCCAGAGCACCTCTAGTTCCCATCGTGCACCGAGGAAGCAGGGCGTCCCGCGGGCGGTGTGGCCATCTATATCAAGCAGAACACTGTAGTACAATAAGGCCGTCAACCACCACTATAGTGGCTAGAGTCATGGCCGGAGAGCATAGAGGTGCAGCTTACCAATGGCTAGGCAGGTGGTGTCTGTCGCCCAGGTTGACTCCATTCCCTTGATCTTGCTTGGATGTGCTTGGGGGGCTTAGTCCATCCTCCTTCCCGCGTCCCACAACCCCACAGCGCATGCGCGTCCCCGCCCCCTCTCCAACGCTCACCCCCTTTCTCTCCTCTAGCAATCCTCTACTGTACGGGAGCGGTGCCCGCGTCCTACACCTCCAGGAGCATGGGGCGTCCCCTCCCCCTCTTCACTGTCCTCTCCAACGCTCACCCCCTTTCTCTCCTCTAGGAATCATCTATCGTAGCGATGGCGCGCGCGTCCCCTCTCTCTCGTCTCCTACGCTCACCTACTTTCTCTCCTCTAGGAATCTTTCTATTCTACGGAGCGGCGTCCGCGTTCCACATCCCCACAGCGCATGCGCGTCCTCTCCTCCTCTCTCTCATCTCCTACGCTCACCCCCCTCTCTCCCCTAGGAATCCTTTACGGAGCCATATAAGAACCCCCTATCCCTCCACTTCACCGACCATAAATCCGTTATAATGAAAGGGGACCGGAAGCCACGTCTACCTAGCATTTACGAATAAATAAAATTTATTGTATACATACACACAGTGTTTGTCACGTCTTTGATGACGTACTGCACGAAAATTCACAGAAGATTCACGGTTTACCGATGCAACTCCGGAGCATCGCCCACTCATCATCATTCACTCCGTGGATATGCTATGATTTTTTAGGTGCGAAGCATCTTATGCTCGGGGGCTCTGTCCGTCCCTCCCGTGTCCTGCGTCCGGCCACTGTCATGAAGCAGGAAAGCACCCATTATGCGAACCAGAACCCTGTAGTAATATGAAGGCCGTCAACCCTAACACAGTTATCAGAGTCATGGCCGAGAGCACAGAGAGGCTGCTTAGCAATGGCTAGTCAGGTGGTGTCTGTCGCCCAGGTTGACCCCATTCCTTGAGCAATGGCCGAGAACACAGAGAGGCTGCCTAGCAACGGCTAGGCAGGTGGTGTCTGTCGCCCAGGTTGGCCCCATTCCTTAATCTTGCTTGCATGTGTTTGGAGGGGGCTTAGTCCTTCCCGCGTCCCTCCCCCTCTCTCTCCTAAGCTCATCCCCTTTCTCTCCCTGTAGGAATCGTCTACTCTACGGAGCGGCCCCCGCGACCCACACACCCACAGCGCATGCGCGTCCCCTCCCCCTGTGCTCTCCTACGCTCACCCCCTTCCTCTATTCTACGGAGCGGCGTATGCGCGTCCTCTCCCCCTCTCTCCTCTAGGAATACTCTACTCTACGGAGCGGCTCCGGCATCCCACACACCCCCACAGCGCATGCACGTCCCCTCTCTCTCCTCTCCTATGGTCCCCCCGTCCTTTCCTCTAGGAATCCTCTACATAGCGGCGCGAACGACAGCTGGTGTGACAGCTGCTTACTTCCGCTGGGGGCGCCACGGTAGTTGCGCGGTATGAAAATGTCGGAGCGCGCGCGTCTCCTTCTCTCCTGCGCAGCGCCGCGATGAGCGCCCGGACCACTGCCGTGAAATGAGAGCGGCGACGTTCCTCCCGCTCGCTTACACTATCTCCCCCGCCTGCTTTCGCATCGACACATGGTTCCCTTAAGCGGGGAGATGGGGAATTTTTTTTCTCTTCGTATCATTTTCTTTCTGACAAGACGTGTAGTACACAAGAGCACTTGGGCAGTTCAATGTGCACTTTCTTTTAGACTGCAGCCTTTTCAGCGGCGGGCTGAAGCTGTCGTTCGCGGGCGCTCTTGAACGCGCCATTGCTATGAAGTGTCAAGAATCTTCATTATTGTAATCGTGTCATCACACCGCGAACGAAAGCTTTAACTCTCATCGAGAGAGTTAAAACCTCAGAGACCGACGTCACTACCGCACTTGGGTAACGCGCAACATGCGGGTTACCCAAATCAGGTAGTGACTTCGGTTAGTGACGTCGGTCTCTGAGGTTTTTCTTCAGAAGCCGAAAGGCAAGCGCCAGAGGTCTAGAAACGACACTCAGAAGAGGCCTGTAGTTGTGTCCCCATTGCCACAAAGTGTCTCACAATCTTAAGAATGTAACCACTAGGTACCCAATCCCAGTTGTATTGTCCGTCCCCCGGAAACTGCCATTGCTGTGCAGGCGTGTTCCTCCTTTTTTTTTTTAAATGGCGCTGCGTGATAGCTGGGACATCCTGTATATTAAAACTGCTATTGGCTGAGTTGGTTGTATCACGCAGATAAATCAGATAAATTACATGATGTCAATATAAAAAAAGTCACAGCATTCCCGCAAAGGCGAAGCAATGCATACGATAGCAAGAAATTGGAACGTCCACACGCAGATCGACGAGCAGTCGATACTTGCAGCTTCACGCTGAAGCAAAAAATACGCTCGGAAAGGACGCGCAAGTATACACAGGACAAGGGTGAACTAACAACTATCACAGAAGTTACGCCTTTTTGTTTAAGCAACGCGCTGCAAGTGTCGACAACGCAGAACACGACGCTCTTAGATATTTCATCTTTTTTAAGGTGGCGGTCCCACTCCTGCGGCCACCACTACGCATATTAGGCATTCATTGCTGATGCACTGTGCTTATTGCGCTCATTGTATAGGTAATAAATGTATGACATTGGAAAGCCTATATTCTCCGCTTTCCAATTGACAACAAGTATTATTGTCTAGTTTGAAGCTTTACCTTGACACCAATCAAAATAGTGTGAGCAACAAACAACGTTTTTGCTCTACAAGCCTGCGCTGTACTGACGGCTAAACTGTTCAACGTGACAGAATGAAATTTATGTGCCTTTAGATGAAGTGCTGTTTAAGGTTTCTATAAGAGATATTGCCTATAATTTTTTTAGAAATTTAGGTACGTGTGACGAGTGGGGGAACATTCTTTAATAAAAACGAATTTAGAAAAGAGGAAGAAGAAGACTGATTTGTGAAGCCGTGCGCGGCCGGCTTAGATTGGTCGTCGGGCCTTGGACCCCGTGCCCTTGGCGCTCGCCTCGGTCGAGCGTTACCAGGACTCCAGCAAGTCGTCATGGTGCGGCACAGCGACTTCGAGTACGAGCCAGCGAGCCACATGACAAGGCCTCTTCCCACCATGGGCGCTACTACGACGGACTCGACGCCACGCTGCCCGGTGCTACGGTCGTCGCATCGACGGTGCGCGTGAGTGCTGTCGCCCACAAGTCGGTAGAGCGGGAGCGAAGGCGCGTTGACTTTTAAGACGTAGACTTTCGCCTCGCGTGAAAGGACCTTGCTGGAGACTTTCTATCTTTTTGACCACGTACCATCGTGATGTTCATATGTGTGCCATGCCGTGCTCGTCCTATATAAATGTTGTCTTCGCATTTATCAGGCTGTCTTGAATGCGTCCGATCGCCATGGGCCCACAGAGTAAACCAACTTACTCATCACAGTACGCTGCAAAATATGGGCAAAATAATGAAACTTAATAAGTGAATACCTTTTTTTTTTGAATGCAGAAAAACAGTATTTAGATGTTTGGTAGGCTGAATTGAACTCGTTATCTACACGAAGTTGCTTTCGTTTTCTCATGAACAGGTAATTAATTATTATTACTTATTACTTCAATTTCGAAATGCCTTGCTCCTCTTGGTCACGCATTACCGAACCAAGCGACACAACCAATTAAGATGAAACGCTGAAGCCTTGCATAGTCAAGCAGGAGGCCGTTCTCAAGGATTGTTTGAAGAAAAAAATGCTTTATGTCAAATAGAAAATATACAGGACATCAATGAATTTAGCTCATTTTTCTGTTTGCGAGGTCCGATAGGATCTGGCTTTTTTTTTTACACGCTAATTCACAACAAGTATTGCAGATTAGCAGAGACGTGAGGGGTCATGTAATTACCATTACCCAATAACTTTACGAAGCAGTGCCCGAAACAAAAGTATTTTCAAATAATAACTCTCGCAAATATTTTTTAGGGTGGCCCCATCTGTGAAAAGAAATATCAAGTTTTCTCACTTCAGTTCTAACTTTCGTCAAACGTGAGGCCACAAAACATTACTAAGCTGGCACAACACGGATGGGTTATTTCTCTAGACTTCAGTGTTTGCCTCAGTAGCTAAGTCTAGTCGCCGCGCCTTACCATCACCGACCGGAAAAGGAGAAGGCCTTAGTTATGTGCCCTTTCCCCACGCACTACGCCAGCAGAAAGGGCCGTCGCATCAAGCGGCAAATGAGTTCGGCCAACTTTCCGCAATACGTCGTAGTATCGCGCGTTCGTCGCGGGTCAGCACAATTGGCGTTCCCCGACCGGCGCGTCTTGCTATGAGCATCTCTTCGCCGTCCTGTTGCTCGTATTTTCGCGACTTCCTGTGAGTGTTGCTTCTATCGCGCCTTCCAGAAGGGGCGACGCAGCTGTGCTTCACCGTCTCAGTATCGCCGGCATCATCCGCCAGAAGTATACTAAGAAAATGAGACGTTCGCAGAACACATGGGCACGCTCAAGCGTGTCGGTCTTATGCGCCTTTTCAATGAAGGCTAAGTGGGTGCCGACGTAAACCTCTTTGCTTTACCAATACGCATATCACCCCGCCCCCCCTCCTCTAAGGGCGATGCTTGGGCCCGATTTGACGGCTACTCGCTAGGCTGTGGGTTACTGCGCTTCTGTCGGAATAAGAGAATGACTGTGGGCGAAAATTGAAAAAAATTGTGCGCGAGCTTTCGCGATATTCACCTGATGACGCTAACGCTATGATTGCTAGCCCCACCGGTTAGCGGGCGTGAATTTTCTGAAGCAAACATGTTGTACGACCGCTTCGTTTACTGTGATTAAGGCAGTGGCGCAAAAAAAATTTTTTTATAGGAAAACCCTTATTTTGTGCGCAACACGTTTCAGGAAAAATTGAACAGGATAGGACAGAGCGCACTCTGTCCTATCCTGTTAAATTTTTCCTGAAACGTCTTGCGCACAAAATAAGGGTTTTCCTTTTAAAAAAAATGCAGTACCAACCAGCCCAAGCACCTACCCTGTTGCGCAAAGAATGACATGGACGGTGAAAGCAAACCGGGAAAGAGCACTGTCTAACAGCACAGGGTTTGATGCATGTGATTCACATATACCGGGTGTCCCAGATAACTTGGGTCGGATAGGTAGGCAGGTACTAAAGTTTATTGAAGTCATGAGGAAATCATTCCCCCAGTTTTCAAGGAAGGCCGGACAGTGTACTCGGAGAACTACGAAAAAAAGAAAAAAAAAACATGCGCTGTAAGGAAACTTTCACCTCCAGTATATGAGTGGCAGTTGTGTTTACATAAAACTTGTATTTCGTAGCTGAACATTATTTAATCAAAATTTTTTGGGCTAACTTTTTCATTCCACCTCGTAACGGCGAAATTTATCGCAGAACCTCAGAATCCAGCGATTTTTTTTGTGATGAAACGTGTGTGGTTTTTTTTCTTCGGGAAAAAGCAAACGGGCGCGAAACACACCAAATATGACACTGACATGCGCTCGCGTGCTACTACATAGCGCTCATGCGTTTCCCAGCACTCTTTGTTTGATCAAGGACTGCGTTCGTTGATTTTAACACGAAAGTGTTTTATGCCGGGGTCCACCAAGATTTGAGTGACGTATTTCCGTCACGGAAATGACGTCGAAAAAATACGCATGATCAGAAGACAAAGAAAAAAGTTCCGCCGAGTCGAACCTACGACCTCTTGGTCCGCGACAACAGATGCCGGGCACGCTATCCACGGCGCCACGGTCACATACTCTGAAGGCATTAAAAAAAGCCTTTTACATCTACCACTGTCCTCTCACAGTGCTCTTGCTCAAGTGAAGTAATGCGTTATAACCGTGAGATGCACGATTAGTTCCTGCAAAGCGTCGTTTCTACGCGTCCGTCCCATTCGGCGCGTTTCGAATAGGAAAAGTGCAATTTCGTCAACACATTAACACACTGCCAGGTGGCGACCTTACCCCTAGCATCGGCCTCGATCAGAGAATCCTTCCAAACCAAAAATTGGTCTGCAACGCGCGAGCGCGTTGCGTGGTCGTAAGCTCCGCGTTCCCACAGCCGGCCAACGGGGAACACTCGACGCGCGTTGCGTTTCCCTCAGGTCGGGCAGCGTTGTTCAATAACTCTAACCTGCCGCGAGTAGGCGACCTCAGCCCAAGTTCGACGTCCATTCAGTGACGCTGTTCTGGCTGTCGCACCGCTTCTCGAATTCAGCTCTCACCGTACAGCCATACCACAAGCATCTATGACCACAAGGGTCTGTTTAATCATTGATCATTGATCGACGTTAGTCGTCGGGATACAGATGTGCCACCAAGCGTCAACGAGCATGCATCCACGTTAAACGCTGCTATAACTGTCAAACACTAATAGACGTCGTGCAAGCTACCTTATATTAATGTACAGTAAACATTCAACTACTTCTGTAAGGAGACGTTTCACTTTCGTGTTATACTACCGATTCCTATGACGGAGGAATCAACCACGTTTTTTTTTTTTTGATGGAGTCCGCCTCGGTGGATCAGTTGCTAGGGTGCTCGGCTGCTGATCCGAAGGTCGTGGGTTTGATCCCGGCCGCGGCGGTCGCGTTTCGGTAGAGGCCAAACGGTAGAGGCCCATGCACTGTGCGATGTCAGTGCACGTTCAAGAACACCACCCTATTGCAAAAAGCAGCGCCCCCAGCGTGATACCAGTATGTTTTCTGGCGCTGGATCGCACTAGGAACACTGGTACACGCTGGGATTCACTGGCACTTCGGTGAGCGCACTGGGACAGAGCTGGGTCGCACTGGTAGGGGCGTTGGCTTGGCCGCTGTGACGCTGGCGCGTACTGGGAAGCGCTGGAAACGCTGGAATTTTCACTGGAGTGCGCTGGTGCACACTGGAGCCTGTACTGTTTCTTCCAGTGCGGCATGCAAGTTTCTGTAGTATATGCGGCGGATTGTTTCGGTATCTTTGAATATAGAATGTTTGATTCGATGGTACCAATGGATGCTACCCTAACAGGCAGGGCCGTAGCCAAAATTTTTTTTCGGGCGGGGGGGGGGGGGGGAGGGGGGGGGGCACTTGTTGAAAGCCTTGAAAAACACCGATTTTTATTATTTTTCCTCGGTAAACGCCCCCTTCCATCCGAATTTCGAGGGGAGGCCCAGGCCCCAAGCCCCCCCCCCCCCCCCCCGGCCAGGGGCCTGCTAACAGGTCCCAAACATTTTCACAACTTCTAGCTTGGCAGAGAAAGAGAATGATAAGCGCAAGACATTATGTGGTATATGCGAAATCACCGTCATTTTTATTTTTCCCTTTGGAATGCAGAAAAAATTGCGTTAATAACACAAAGGAGCCAACGCTGATTATTTTGCTTGTTAGCTTGCTTTTTTTTTTTCTTATTCACGCAGATTCAATAACGGCGTTGCACTTTCTCTGCATGTGCCGCGCATATACCATTCTGGCATCAGGGATGGGTTGTTGTAATGATTACATTTTGCAGTGTTTATAAGTCTGGAGGCGCCGGTCCTACCACAAACAGCAAATCGTTACATCGCCGCACAGTTGGCGAGAAGCAATTGAGCTCTGGCTTCGCAACCTCACCCAACGGCGGCCAGAAAAACAGCCGCCGTTCGATATCAGCACACCGGAAACGCATCTCTGGCACTGTTTGCCCTTCCACTTACTTCAGCTGAACTTTAGTTAACCATTAGAAAGGTTCCGAAGCTAGAATGCAGAAACTTCAACCATCGCAACTCAGCTGCGCCGAGACCGGTCCTACCCAGCGAGACTCCCAGCGAGCGTTAGGCCTAGTGTGCCGGCCGTGTGCGTCTACATGTTACCGGCGCTTCGCGCTTTAAGTACACGCAATTCTAAAGCGTAAGGATGACTGTAAAGTACAGTTTGGACATTCGTTAACCTAAATCAACCATTTTTCCTTGTGTACGCAGTCCGCACAAGGAGCGATGACCATCGAAGCGACGCGCTTTCAGCAACGCACACAAGCTGAAACCGAAAGCTGCCGGCCGCGCTACCGGTACTTCTCGTGACTCTTATGTAAGAACGCATAATTGTCAGTCGGTAATTTGGTACGCCTTAGTGAACTAACATAGTGACATATTCCTTTAGCGCATTGTATTTGTATTTATTTGAGCAGTTTCTCAGTTATAGGTATCGTTAGAACTGCAAATCTGTACATTGGCACGCCCGCTGTACTGGCGTATCGTCGCTTGCGCGATAACACTACTCAATACTCAATCATGTACGCACCTGTTCATCGAACTAGTCATCATAAAACCTCTGTAAATGTTGACCAGTAGCAAGAGCGAGAAACGGCTATTAAAAAAATCGGCAGTAACAGCCAGCAAACAGTGCCTGCTCTAGGTGTATTTCATATTTTTCATAGTTAACATGTGAATTCTTAAAGAAACTTAGCGCTCGTGCCATTATCGGCATGTCATCCGGTACCGGCCGCCGTTCGTTTGTGTCTAATAAAGACGCAGTTGTTATTTGGAAAGGAAGATCGCGTCTATCGTGACTGTGCGACATGTAAACATGAAGCCGAACCGTGTGTTTGTTGGTTAAATAGTTGTTTTACGCACAGCTAAGCATGTTTCGGCGTGGCGTAGTGGGTAGAACACTCAGTTCGGAATCAGGAGGTGGCAAGTTCCAATTCACCTGACAGATACCTTTTTTTATATGGCTTTTTTTTTGTTTGTTTTTTTATTGCGTTAATGCGTTCTATATCACTTCTTTCACTAATATAATTTTTTATGGCACATAGGCACCGCTATTTCAACGCTGTAGAGCCGTATTGCGCGGGAATACCAGCGCCTCCCAGTAAAATGCCGCTCCAGCGTCCCAGTATCCAGCGCGATACTGGGCCCATAATCCGGCATGGCACTGGACGCTGGTACCCAGCGGCGCTGGGTTTTGCGATAGGGCAGATGGTTGAAATTTCCGGAGCCCTCCACTACGGCGTCTCTCATAATCATATCGTGGTTTTGGGACGGAATACCCCAGATATTATTATTATATTATGTGATGGACGTGCATTAATACACGCTGCCTCCGCTCCTACCATCGAGCGGGAAGTTACGGTAACTGTGGGGGGCGCCGTTACCATAACTGTGTCGCACAAAACGTACATTTCAAACAATACCACGGCAGGCGCGTAGTTATTATCAGCTGGCATTTCACGTAGTCCTGTCGCTCTCACGTGCAAGCTTACATCAACGCAGCTTAGCTTCAGCGATTGCAGGAGCTGGCACGCTTGCACCATAGCATACACGATGTCACCCTAACACCTGTTAAATTCATGCAATTTACAAATAACCATGTAAAGAAAAAAGAAGCAACGCCCCATCTCTTTTCGGACACGTGAGGCTCATAGTGCTTTAGCTGTAAAAGTGGAAGGCCTTTCGAAAGCACCTTTTTTGTTGCACTTCGAGGCTCAGAAAAGGGGCTGTATGCAAGCTATTACGAGAGTAATATAAAGGAGTGCTTGTGAGTAGAGAGGAAAGGGGTATCAGCTGAAACAACATATGCGCAACACCCGTACTACATTCACAGTTCAACCAAAACTGTTATCCGGTCACCACGATTCTAATTTCTACGAACGTCATTTTGGTGCAGGTAGTTCCACGTAAACCAACACCACCGGCGTTCGGGGCCAGTGACAAGTTTTCTCGGGGGAGTGATCGCAAATCCGTTCTTTCTGTGTGCATAGTGCAGTGTATTTTTATGTTTACAGTGCTCACGTGTAGAATAGTGCAATGTGTGTTTTTCAGTATTTTCGACAGAGCCTAAAGCAAGGAAAGAGTGTTTGTGGATAGTATAGGTCGCACAACACTCTTCAGGAGTTGTAACACCGACACAATCAATTATCTTGCTTAGACGTGTATAAACAACAGATCACAATAAAAAGGTAACTTATCAATAAACAAAAACTTGCAGATCATATGGTGGCTCAGCAATGATGGCGACGAATGGCAAAAAGAAAGTGAGCGTGGGCCTACATCAACGAATTACGGCTAAATATGAATTATGCCAAAAGCAAATATACATGTTCAATGGCCTGAAAAGAAGAAAAGTTCGCAATGAGCAAAAAAAATGAAAATAAAAACTACAATCTATCTTGGTCACTGACGAGCAAGTCCACTCGTAGTTCGAAATTCGCCGAATAACGATGGGCTGACTGACATTCCGAAGGCATTCTCAAATAACGATCTCAAAAAGCGAAAAGGGTAAATCGTTGGAGACTTGCACTCTGACATATGAAAATGAAACGCTGATGAAAAAAACTTCAGCAAGTAGTGACGACCAAGCGCTGCATGCCTGAACGGAAAATAGTCAGTGCGACATTTACAGTTCTGAGAATAGCAGAATGAATCATAGAACAACGGAATGCATGAGACAATGTAGTTGACATTAGCCGAAGCATATGAACCTGGTCCAGCTTCCCATGGTATAGGACATACAATTGGTAAATGGTTTCAAGCAACGAAACGGTTAAAATTCCAGGTGGCTGCATTTACCATTTCAAGCTATAGAAAGTGATGATGTGCACTGAACTTGTATAAGATAGGGTAAGTTGTAGATCAGTAATAAGTCATCATCCTGCGGTGGACAAACTGGCGGCGACATGCTCTTGTGAACAATGCAATACTTAAATATGTGCATTGATCTTTACGACAGTCGTAAGAATAAAAAACAGGGCCTTGTAACTTCATTGTGTCACAGTGGATGGTACATTATCATTGGTATTATTTTACAGCGAAAGCTGTTATGAGATCACAACAAGGGTCGTTTCTGCGCCGTAGTTGTCCGCCGCCGCCGCCGCCGCCCGTAACCAATATCACACGAAATAAGAAAAAAACTAAATAAATAAAAAAAAACACCTGTGACAGAATGGGAATCGAACCCGGGTCCTCTGCGTGGCAGCCCAGCACTCTACCACTGAGCGAAGCCACTGCTTGAAGCTGCGGTGCAAACTGACCCTACCAGGCTTCATATCGGGTAAGGAATCGCGTTAACGTGTGTTGTAAAGCGTTTTAGAGCAGTAAAATAAGAACCAGGCGTCACACCATGCGACTTACGTAACGAGTGGGTCGTTCAATGCTCCAACCCGTTACAAAAGCCTGTGGCATAATTCTTCATCGTCGTCAGCCACAGCATCAACAAAGTGCACATAATTCGTTACAAGAGTGTAGCGGGCACCGCGCTTTTCTGAAGAATGACGAAGAATTGCTTAGTAAACGCTTCCCCATTACACAAAAATTATGATGATTTATAGCGTAGTGGGTACCATGCAAGTGGGCTTGTAGTAGTTGCCCCAAGAGTGTTTAAAAAAGGCTAAAGGCCGCTCTCCCAGCCTTTCGCTGTGGCTGTGCTGCGCCTTCTGCGCAGGCCTGGCGGTTTTTTCTCTTGGTGTAATTTTCTTTCTGAGGAACAGTGTAGTACACAAAAGCACTTGGGCAGTTCAATGTGCAGACTGCAGCCTTTTCAGCTGCGGGCTGAAGCTGTCATTCGCGGGCGCGTTACGTCGGTCTCAGAGGGTTTGCTTTAGAAGCTGAAATGGCAGGCGCCAGAGGTGTAGAAACAAAACACAGAAAAGGACCTATAGTTGTGCCCTATTGCCACAAAGTGTCTCACAATCTTAAGAATGTAACCACTAGGTACCAAATCGCAGTTGTATTTCTGCCACCCGGAAACTGTGTATGCTGTGCAGATGTGTTCCTCTTTTTTTTAAATCGTGCTGCGTGATAGCCGGGACACCCTGTATATTAAAATTCCTATTGGCTGACTTGGCTGTTTTAGGCAGATAAATCAGATAAATTACATGATATCATATCACCAAAGTCACAGTATACCCGCAAGGGCGAGGCAAGGAATGCGATATCAAGTACTTGGAACGTCAAACGCAGATCGACGAGCAGCTTGATATTTGCAGGTTGAACCTGAAGCACTAAAGACGCCGAAAAGGACGCGCAGGTAAACACAAGACAAGGGTGAACTAACAACTATCACAGTTATTCCTCCATTGTGTTTGAGCAACGCGTTGCAAGTGTCGACGACGCAGAACACGACGCCCTTAGACGTTTTTTTTCTCCTTTTAAGGCGGTGGTCCCACTCCAGCGTGCACCACTAGGCATTTTAGGCATTGTGTCCCGATGCACTGTGCATATTGCGCTCATTTTTTAGATAATAATTGCATGACATTGGAAATCCTGCATTCTGCGCTTTCCAATGACACCCAGTATTATAGGCTAGTTTGAAGCGTTACCTGATACCAATGAAAATAGTGTGAGCAACAAACAACGTTTTTGCTCGACAAGCCTGCGTCATACTGCCAGTATGGCAAAACTGTTTAACGTAACGAAAATGAAATTTATTGTGTCTTTAGATGAAGTGCTGTTGAAGGTTTCTATGAGACATATTGCCTATAAATTGATTAGAAATTGAGGTACGCTCCAATAAATATAGAAACCGCCAATGTTGGCTGGGTCTGTTCGATGCTTTTGACAAGGGGCACTCTCAACTTGAATGAATGGTTGAGAACACAACCGCACTGTTGCCACCGTATGAAGCGCGCTTTTGGGAATGTTGAGGAGGAAGAAAGCAGGGCACACGCAGCCAGTATCATTCCCCGCGTCGAAGTGGCGCCAAGCCATAAAGGCCAATCATAACAACGTCTAATCTTACGTCTCATGGTCCACCAGCGTCGAACCGTACAAAACTGAGGCGGCTCATGAATTACGATTGACACCTAAGTACATTGACTGCAATGGCGTTTTGGGAGAAGGACATGCGCTTCATTTTCTTTAGCATGTCACCAGGTGAACTCAGCAGTAACGCCACCATACCAGCGCGTGATGCGGGACAATGTAATATAGTTCTTTTTGCCGATCGTTGATAAGACGGACAGTTCGGCAGATATAAACCCTTTTTATGCGCGTTATAAGAGCATACAACCGAAGGAACACTGGACACAGTTATTTTTGATAGCTATGTTATTTTGGTGTCAGTCTTGCAGACCTATAGTGGTCCTGTCTAAAGTGCTAAAAAAGTGTACCCTGGATTTTGTGGTGTTTATACGTGAGCACTTATTCAACATGTCTGAGTGTGCGTTGGAGTAAAATCTGTTAATGTCTAGCGTTCTTCCTGTCGTCATGTATCCATCTCGTGATTCTGCGTTTCTAACTTTTGCTACTAAAATTGCTGACAGATTTCAACAACCGACAAGCCCGCATTACCACTTTCGATATCTGCGTATAAGGATCTTCAATCCAGTTTAAAGAAACAACAACCTGTCTGCTATATCCTCCAAATAAATAGGAGAGAAACAATCAACTGTTATTTTTGCCTGACCGACCTACTGACCGTATTTTCTCGCAATAAATTCTGATTTAGGACGGCATGCTACGACTGCGGTGCAACACATTCGAACGTTGCGACAACAATCTTCATTAAGTAAAAACAGAAATACTATTGGATACTACAGGCCGTCATGGCCATCCAGAAGAGGAGGCGGATAAGTAACGCGTAGCCCTTTCATCTTGCGTCTTGATTCGCGCAGGCTCAATTAAATGGGGAATTTCTGTGACGAATGTGCTCGACGTCACGTGCGCTTGTACTGTCGAAAATACCAATGTCTATACAAATATGTGCCCTCTAAAGTTCGTTAGTTTCAGATGGAATTATCTTGGATGACAGTCTTGAAAGAGCGTGTGCTTGGGCATGTTGGGAATTCACGTGTCACTTTCTTGCGCACAATATACATATATATATATATATATATATATATATATATATATATATATATATATATGCGCCTTCGCATAACAACTGTGTATTCTGCCGACGTTACGACGGGAACCCCGTCTTTTTCAAGGCATGAAAAAGACGGGGTTCCCGTCGAAACGTCGGCAGAATAAACAGTTATGTGAAGGCGCATCTATCTTTATACTTGTAACCTTGCGGCAACCGAAGTTATTCTTCAGCATAGAAGCCTTATATATATATATATATATATATAGATAGATAGATAGATATCATGATCAGCCTGACTACGCCCACTGCAGGGCAAAGGCCTCTCCCAGGTTCCGCCAATGAACCCGGTCCTGTGCTTTCTGCTGCCACGTTATACCTACAAACTTCTTAATCTCATCTGCCCACCTAATTTTCTTCTGCGTCCTCACAGGTTTGCCTTCTCTTTGAATCCAGTCGGTATATATATATATATATATATATATATATATATATATATATATATATATATATATATATATATATATATATATATATATATATATATATATATATATATATGGGGTTTCAAGATCGATGGTGCCGGCACGGAATTTGATTGAAGAAAAGGATGAACGCGCGAAATATTTTATTTACGTTTCGGCTGCTGGACCAGCCTTCGTCAGAAAGGATGAAGGCTGGTCCACCATATATATATATATATATATATATATATATATATATATATATATATATATATATATATATATATATATATATATATATATATATATATATATATACAACAGAGAGCAACGCACGCCGGCGCAATATACAGGAAGATTAGCAAAAACAATCATGTGTGCGTGTACGAAAGTTCAGATATGCTGTGAACAAAATGATACAAGAATTTTCTTTTCACTCTGTGCTCCGGCGTCCTGGTGGCAAAAATATCCCTAGTTTTCCGAGCACTCGTACAGCACATTGTATGTGTAGATTGCCTACGAAGTTAATGTCTCCTTGGTTAACAAAAAAAAGTCAAATGCAAAAATATAATCTACCGCTGGGTAGAGACACGCGGAAAAGTTTTGCGGAATACAGATACCGAAACACAAGTGTTGGAAGCTTAAGATACATGTCCTGAGATAGATTTGCCTTTGAAGTAACGGGATATTTCTGATATACCTTTGCGAAAAGCTGAAAAATGTATCTCGGAATACAGATGCAGCAATATAGTTATTGGATACCTTTTTTTTTATTTTGGTGGTGCTGATAATCCGCAAAGGGAATTATTAAGAACAGTATACTGTTATAAATAATGTTGCAGTACATGGAAATGAAAGTTCATATACTTAATTACCTGATTGTCCGCAGCGCAACTAACACATCCGAGAGGGGTGGGGGGTTACGAGGTACATAATTGGTTATTGTGGTATATTTGCAAGTATGAATCGCAATCATAATCAATCGTAACAGAATTTAGACGCCGCAATTGACCTACTCGGTGACAGAATTAGCTATGCTAGAATTGGGATAGTTCACAAAAGTAACTCAGAGGACTAACGAGCACCATTTAACTGAGCAAAAGTATACATTTATTTTGCATATATTTACATATATTATATGTTTTGCTGAGACGGTTGCTGTGTTAATTGCAATTAAGCAAAAGGAGATACCCATATAGGCCGTCTTCTAGACATGGTCGGTTCCACTTCAACACTAGAGTGACGAAAGGAAAAAGTCCATCACAGACTACCGCCACCACACCTTTCCCTTTCCATTGCCGAAACACGCACACTCAGAGCTATTCAAGTGAATACTCTCTGATCTCTCCAGCACGCCAATTTCATTATTGCTAACGCTCTACCCTTCGCGTCCCCATTGGTCATGTACGTACGGAAACGCAGAACACGTTTTTAGATGCGAAGCATCTTATGCTTGGGGCTGTGTCCGTCCCTGCCGCGTCCGGCGTCCGGCGTCCCGCGTCCGGTCACATTCATGAAGTAGGGAAGCACCCACTATACGAACCAGAACACTGTGTAGTACAATAAGGCCGCAACAACCACCACAATTACTAGAGTCATAGCCGAGAGCACAGAATGGCTGCTTAGCAATGGCTGGGCATGTGGTGGGTGCAAGCAAAGAATAACACGCACTACAGGTGGTGTCTGTCGCCCACATTAACTCCATTCCTTGTTCTTGCTTGCATGTGCTTGCGCAAACTTTGTCCGCCCCTCCATCCCACGTTCCACACCCCCTCTCTCTCCTCTCCTAGGCTCTCCCCCTTTCTATCCTCTAGGAATCCTCTACTCTACGGAGCGGCGCCCGTGTCCCGTTGACTCCATTCTTTGATCATGCTTGCATGTGCTTGCGGGGGCTTTGTCCGTCCCTCCTTCCCACGTCCCGCGTCCCACAACCCCAGAGCGAGGTTTAGAGAAGGTACGTTCGGGTAACTTTAATGACAAGGCCACTCTTGCTATCGGCTCTGTGTTCAGACGTGAGGATGATATCTCTTCGAAGAAAGTGAAATCCGAGGCCAAGAAGCTAATTCCTTCTCTAAACCTCGACAAGTTAGCCAAGTCTGTCGAAAAATCAACAAAGCTTAGCTTAGATTTCCTTTTTACAGCTAAAACACACAAAGACGACTGCCCGCTGCGAGCAATTGTAACTGAAAGAGGGACGTGGCAGAAATCTGTCGCCGTCTTTTTTGCAAAGTAAGCTTAAACTACTAACAGTGGGCGACCCTTATCTGGTAAAAGACTCGGACGCTGTAATCAGGTTTTACATGCGAAGCATTTTATGCTCGGGGCTCTGTCCGTCCCTCCCGTGTCCCGCGTCCCCCCGTCCCGCGTCCGGCCACTTTCATGATGTAGGGAAGCACCCAATATGCGAACCGGAACACTGTAGTAATATGAAGGCCGTCAACCCTATCACAGTCATCAGAGTCATGGCCGAGAGCACAGATAGCCTGCTTAGCTATGGCTAGGCAGGTGGTGTCTGTCGCCCAGGTTGACCCCATTCCTTGAGTCATGGCCGAGAGCACAGAGAGGCTGCCTAGCAATGGCTAGGCATGTGGTGTCTGTCGCCCAGGTTGACCCCATTCCTTGATCTTGCTTGCATGTGTTTGGAGGAGGCATAGTCCGTCCCTCCTTCCCGCGTCCCACACCACCACAGCGCATGCGCGTCCCCTCGCCCTTTCTCTCCTACGCAATCACTAGCGTTCTGGAAAGCTGTTGACCCCCAAACCGTCAATACAGTCTTCTACACATTTCAACATATCGTCATGTGGCAGGGAGTAATATAGATCCTTAACGTCTATAGATAAAGCTCCCAGGCCCTTTCTGTTTTCTTTTAAAAACTTCCCCATGGCGCTGCACAGGAGAGAGAATGAGGCGCGCTCCGTCATTTTTATACCGCGGAACTACCGTGGTGCCCCCCAGCGGAGTATGCAGCTGTCGCACCACCTGTCGCGCGCCGCTCCGTAGAGGATTCCTAGAGGAGAGAACAGGGGGGGAACCGTAGGAGAGGAGAGAGAGAGAGGAGGCGCATGCGCTGTGGGACGCGCGGGCCGCTCCGTAGAGTAGATGATTCCTAGAGGAGAGAAAGGGGGTGATTTAGGAGAGGAAAGAGAGGGGGGAGGGGACGCGCTTGCGCTGTGGGTGTGTATGACGCGGGCGCCGCTCCGTAGAGTAGAGTATTCCTAGAGGAGAGAAAGGGGGTGAGCGTAGAAGGGGAGAGAGAGAAGGGGGAGGAGACGCGCATGCGTTGTGGTGGTGTGGGACGCGTGAAGGGGGGGGACGAACTAAGCTCCCCCTCCAAACACCTGCAAGCAAGATCAAGGAATGGAGTCAACCTGGGCGACACACATCACCTGCCTAGTCCATTGCTAAGCAGCCTCTCTGTGCTCTCGGCCATGACTCTCGTGACTGTAGTGGTGGTTGACGGCCTTATATTGTACTACAGTGTTCTGGTTCGCATAGTGGGTGCTTCCCTAGTTCATGAAAGTGGCCAGACGCGGGATGCGGGAGGGACGGACATAGCCCCGAGCATAAGATGCTTCGCACCTAAAAGATCGCAACATTCAATCCAACGTCGAGGTGTCAGCAGTTGCAAAAGTGTGCAGATATGTGGATGATTTTTTTGATTTTCATTGAGTGTCCGGAAGAGTCGTTTGAGCAAGCTGCGGAAAAGGTCTTAAATGTGTTTAGGCAGAGCCTACATCCGTTGGAGCTGACGCATGAACTGCCCCAAAAAAAGTTGTTTAAGGTTTTTGGACATCAAGATGTGCCTCTCTAGCAAACATGTAGATTGGTCTTTTGAACCGAGGAGCGGAAAACCGCTTCTCTCCTTTCATTCCGCCCACTCAAAGTTAGTGAATAGAGGAATAGTTAATGTGTGTCTCGTCAATGCCCTTAAAAGGTCGTGTCCGCATTCTATGCAAAAAAGTTTTGACGCCCAGGTTAGCCGCTTGTTATCTGCCGGGTATACGAAGGCTCTGGTTTCGGCTGTTGCGGAAAAGCTTTTAAAGCAGATCAAACGTGGTGATAATGACCGTGCACCAGATGCGCCCGCTGAAAAAAAAAAACTTGCTGTACTTCCGCACATACATGATCTGTCCCACAAACTCAAGAGGGTAGGGCAACGTGCTGCGTCACGGTAGTGTATTCCAGCTCCGGAAAAGTTGTCGAAGCTCTGCAAGTTTGCTTCGAGTGCCAGCCGTAACTCCTGTTCCGTGAAACACAAGAAGCAGTTTGTGCCCTGTACCACTGGCGTGGTATACGAGATCCCTCTGTCTTGTGGGAAGAAATACGTGGGAGAGACTGGTAGGTGCTTAAATGACCGTCTAAGAGAGCACCGTAACAATGTGTACAACACGGTTCAAGGCCACTTGGGCATCCATTGTCGCGATTGTGGTTGTGCGCCCGTCTTTCAAAAAAGCGAAGTCTTGCCTAAGCATAATTTACAGTTGACACGTGAAATCATTGAGGCAGATTTCATCAGAAAATTCGATAGAAGGTGCATCAATACTCCTTCCATAGCACTATTATCTTATGAAATATCATATCTGAACAGACCACAAATGACACACCTTTGTGCGCAGTGGTGCTTGCACTATGTATCATGAAACACAAAAGAGAGAAAAAAAATAGTCGCTAAGGCACGTTGCCGGGCTAGTTGGTTGGGATTCATGATTCATAAGACGTAGCGCATCATGACAGGGACATAGAAGAAATACAACACACACACACAGCGCTAACTTGCAACTAATGGTTTTATTTGCAATCCCACATGTCTTTTATACAAAAACAGTAGATCGATAAAACCGAGGGAACAACATGTAAAGATACAGCACTGAGCTTGCACGTGTCATCACTAATCACAACATCTGCACTCGTCAGCGTCAAAGCGATGATTCTAGGTACTTCGTTTCCTTACCTGACAAAGCTAAAGAAGGCATACTGACACATTTTTCTATCATTTTTTCGATTTCAAAGGCTTCAATTATTTCGCGCGTAGTTTTGCTGCGGGACCTATTTAGAATGCGGGTGTTCTGAAACATTGGGGCGCAACCACACCTCTGACAATGGATTCCCAAATGACCAGATACAGCCTTCTCTACATTGTACTGGTGCTCCCTAAGTCTTAAGTTCACGCACCTTCCAGTTTGGCCTATGTACACGCGTTCACATGTCAAAGGAATACAATACACAACGCCTTCACTGCAATTGACAAATTTTTCTCGGTGCTTGATCATGCATTCCCGTTTCCCGCTACTGTCTGCATTAACCTTTTTGCACATCCCTTGTAATCGTTCGGGAGCAGAAAACACCACGTCCGCACCGGCATTTCTTGCTATCTTTCGCAAATTATGCAAAATGGCGTGCATGTAGGGCACTACAGCAACCTTGGCTGCTTTAGTGGAGGCTGCCTGTTCCCTGGCGTTTGCCCTTCCCTTCCTGCTCACATTTTCGGCGACGGCGGTTAACAGGTGGGTGGGATAACCAGAATCCATTAAACGTTTAGCTTGGGCCGACAAGCTTGCATGAAGCTTGTGGTGACACGACTTCGTCAGTGAACTTTTGAAAACAGGAATTTATCACAGCACGCTTTACCAATTTTGAGTGAGCAGATGTAAACGGAAGAACCGGTTTTATTTGCTCGCGGATCATAGCTCCAGCACACCCCTGCTGGCGAAAAATACAGCCCGAGGTCTAAAAAGCTTATGAAGTTCTCTGTAGGTACTTCATGCGTCAGCACCAGGGGAGACAACTCTGTCATGAACATGGTTGGCATTTCTGAAACGACCGCGTCAAAATTGTTAGGTTCATTATTAGCAACAATCAGATAGTCATCTACGAACCTAAAAACAGCAACAATATCCGTGTGCTTCACACGTTCGTCTAAAACCTGGTTATGTTTTGCCGAAAAGAGGTCGCTCAAGTATGGGGCGATACATGAACCTATGCATATTCCATTCTTTTGTTTCACAGTGTTCCCATTCCACGTCGCATAAGTCGAGTTAAGATAAAAGCAAAGGAGCTCCAAAAATTGTTCACTCGACACACCGGCAGCATTTTGAAATTGAACCGCTCCTAATCTGTCGATACCTTCGGACACACACGTCATCAAATCGGCCCTGAGGAAGGCTGTAATAAAGATCTTTAACATCAATTGAGAATGCTAAAAAATTCGAGTTTTCCTTGTCTGTAAAGAAATCTAGCACTTGTTCCGATTTTTTGGGTCGAAATGGGTCGTTAAGCGGGATCAACTTCAAGTGCTTTTGTAAAAACATTGCAATGCACTTTTGCCAGGTTTCATTCTCCGAGATGATCACTCGGAAAGGGCAGTCAATTTTATGCGTTTTCGCCGTGAAAAATATGTCTAGATCCGCTTTTTTTGTCTTTTCCATCAACCTAGCCAAGCCTTCAAGACCAAAGCTTTTGCAAAGGTTTTTTGTGGTAGATCGCACTTTGTCTAATGAAATTTCGTTGTGGGTATCAAAAACCGAATCAATGGCCTCAGACGCCTTCGTTTGATACATCGATTTACGCATAACCGCGAAACCACCGTCTTTATCAGCTGGTAGCAGCGCGAGCGAGTTGTCCTTCAAGTACTTAATAGTCCCCGGTACGGAAAACCTCCCGCCCGGAGGACGGACACGCATGAGTACGTCGACACCTTCAGATACACACCTGTCTACGTCGCCTTCGGGGACTTGTTTTGAGACCTGCCGAACCATCCCTAAATGCAGACAGTAGCGGGAAACGGGAATGCATGATCAAGCACCGAGAAAAATTTGTCAATTGCAGTGAAGGCGTTGTGTATTGTATTCCTTTGACATGTGAACGCGTGTACATAGGCCAAACTGGAAGGTGCGTGAACTTAAGACTTAGGGAGCACCAGTGCAATGTAGAGAAGGCTGTATCTGGTCATTTGGGAATCCATTGTCAGAGGTGTGGTTGCGCCCCAATGTTTCAGAACACCCGCACTCTAAATAGGTCCCGCAGCAAAACTACGCGCGAAATAATTGAAGCCTTTGAAATCGAAAAAATGATAGAAAAATGTGTCAGTATGCCTTCTTTAGCTTTGTCCAGGTAAGGAAACGAAGTACCTAGAATCATCACTTTGACGCTGACGAGTGCAGATGTTGTGATTAGTGATGACACGTGCAAGCTCAGTGCTGTATCTTTACATGTTGTTCCCTCGGTTTTATCGATCTACTGTTTTTGTATTAAAAGACATGTGGGATTGAAAATAAAACCATTAGTTGCAAGTTTAGCGCTGTGTGTGTGTGTTGTATTTCTTCTATGTCCCTGTCATGATGCGCTACGTCTTATGAATCATGAAAAAATAGTCGTCATTTTCCCCGGTTGTAGCGCATGTCAGTGGACTATGTATAAATGTTCATCCTTTCCGTCCTATGAATAAAAGTGTTGTAAGTCAGCGCTGTGTGTGCGTCGCCCTTCCTTGTCCCCGTCTTCTTTTGCGCTGTGTTCTCTCCGATGTCTAACCAACACGCCCAAGCTTCGATACTAAGCCTAGCAACAACCAATTGGCATGACCTTGGATCTCGAACAAGCCGTGTGGTATTATAAAGGCTGTCTTTTTCTGTCTCTCTCGTCGACTGCGATTTGCCAGTAGCCTCTGTTGCGGTACATCGTCGAAACGCATTTGGCGTTGTGGAGCCGATTCAGGGCGTCGTCTATCCGATGAGAGAGGGTACACGTCCTTCGTCGTTTTGTTAACGCGACAATAATCGACGCAGAAACGTAGGGTCCCATACACCACGGTAATCCTTGTCCCACCACGGGAAACGCCCACGGACTCTAGGACGGCTGGATGTCGTCGTCGCGTAGCATTTCGTCAAATTGTTTCTTAAAGGGCCAGTAACAACTCGGAGGTCTAAAAAATTGTAATGAAGAGAAATATGTGCACTTTTGCTATGTGCACATGCTGGCCGCAAAAATTTTGCGAATAGGTGCTATAATAAGGAAGTTACAGGGGTTTGAATGTCCGTTTCAGCTCGTTTGAAATTTTCGCGCGGCCTCGCCACCCACTCCACCCTAGAAAGGGGAAGGCGTAGCCCGTCGTTGTCTCTCCTCCCACTTCGGCAACGTGACCCGACGTCAGCGACACGTCATCGGCGTGCAGCGAACGACCGAGCAGGGCTTCACCCACATGAGCACGTGTTATAGCTGCCCGGGGAGGAAGCGCGGCGCGAGGAGCACCCTTCCCCTAGCGGTAAAGTAGCGAGACGCCGCTTTATCTCGGAGGCTTTTGTTCTGGCAATACCGCTTCTCTCTGTAGTCTCAGGATCTACAAAACAGCAGAGGGCGGCACAAGAAAATCAAAATGTGAACTGCGTGACGACCAATCGAGTGATACGTCAAGTTGCCCACGGTCAAGCTTCCGTCACTACGCGTACGAGGGTGATTGGTAATATTACAGCGCTGTAATATTCGGAAAATGTGACTGCCGCGGGTTACTTTACGAATCGGTGAGCTTGTTTGGGGGGTGTAAAAAAAGTCGGAGCCTGTTTACTGGCCCTTTAACGGTCTTGCGTTCGGGTATTGAAACTCGGTACGGGCTCTGACGGAACGGCCTGCCATAGTCGTTGGCTATAATGTGGTGTTTGGCAACCTGACTTTGTCGAATCCACAATGACGACTAGAAGCACTCCTTTTCTTATTGGAGAAGGATATAGAGCTGTTCGTGCGTGTGTTTGGGGTGACTCGGATTGACGTCAACAGCGGGTATTATCCCTGCCATAGTCGCAGACAGCTGAAAAAGGTCTGTGAGAACAAAAGCGTCGCTGGCTTTCACAAATTCTTCGGCAACGGCGACTGTCGTTTCTTTGTTGACGTACTTGTATTCATTGCTGAAGTTTGTGAGCATCATTTCTGCTTTCCCTCCACGAAGGTCAGCTATTCCTCTAGCGATTAAAATGTCGCGACTGACCAACAGGTGCTGGTCGTCCTCGATGACGCCTTCTAAGAATGTATTTTCGTCGGTGCCGATCGAAATGTTGACGCTAGAGAAATGCCAAACAATAACATTTTCGTCAAGCACATTCAAGGCGTGGTTCCCTGGCGTCGTGTGGGGCGCCAGCGCTTTTTCTAAGGTTAGTGCTATCGACTGAGATCTCATTTCCATTACGGCACCGTGGTGACTTATGAAGTCCATCCCAAATATCACATCAATGGTGCAGCGATGTAGCATTACAAAGCTCACACCAGACACCAGACGGCGTTATTAGATAGCCCCCACCGGTACGAATTTCGGGGCCTTCAGAAGCTGTCTTGACTTTTCAACGCGATAGCTTTAAAGAGGTCAATTCGCAGAAATTCTTGGGTCGGCGTCGGTGTTGGCGTCATTGGATGTGAGCGTAAAATCATCATCTTGTCAGTGAATGAAAGATCAAGAAAGACTCAAATAAAATAAACATTAAAAATTGAAGGACACTTTGTAAATTCGAAAGTGTGTTCGGCGAACGCCTTTGCCCATTGAGACGGGGTCGGTTACAATGGAACGCGATGCGGGCGTGTCACTTCTTGCATGATTGGACACGCTGGGCACAGCGGCGCTACTGAAGCAAAGCGCGAGCGCTCTAGAGTGGCACGCGAGGCGCGACCGACGCGATCGGCGTCCGTTGGCGCGCTCCGGCAGTCACCTGACACCACGCCAGGGTACGAACGCAAGGACGGACGGACGGACGGACGGACAGACGGACGGACGGACGTGAACATCAGACATTAAAGGCTTTCGCCCTAAAATGTTAGATTCGAGTGAGTCAACATGTTTGCCCAGCGCAAGAAAAACCAGGATGCAGGGAGGACACAACACGGGACCTCACTTCAACTAAACTTTATTAGTGAAAACGCTGGAAATATATACACATGATAAGAAGCAGCACACCAGATCACAAACGCGCAACCTAACTGCGTTACAGCCAGATCTAAAACATGCCGAAGTAGGCGTGCTCAACGTTTCCATTCCGAGCGAAGAACTTTGGAAATTCGTTTGCCTTGGCCAGTCGAAGGAGTGAAGCCCTCACTCCTTCGTTCCTCCCGCCCGACGTCAACAGCTTGACTTCGGGCGGGAGGAACTTGAGGCTTGTGCAATAAGCAAGTCTGCGCGGCTGGCACTCAGCAACGGCAATGAGGTTGGCAAGGTGACACGGATCAGCAGGAAAACACGGAAAAGAGCCCGACGTACTAGACTTCTAGTTCGTGATTTGGAATCAACATATTGGCACAGCGTAAGAAAAACGAAGGCGTAGGGAGGACACAACACGGGCGCTGACTTCAACTAAACTTTATTAGTGAAAACGCTGGGAATACATACACATGATAACAAGCAGAACTCCATATCACAAACGCGCAAGCTATTGCGTCACAGCCAGATACTCGATTTCTTTTTTTAGTGAGCGCAACAGAAGGTATACTAACACAAAGGTCACCCAGCAGTTGCATTTGATTAGCCTCAATGATCTCGCGTGTCAACTGCTGATGTTTTGAGACAACGGTGCACTTCTCAAATTCCGGTTTACAACCACAATTTCTACAGTTAATACCCAGATGGCCTCGAACAGCTGTGTTTACATGATATAATGCTCCTTTAAATGCTCATTCAATCACCAGCCCGTTTGTCCACCATACTTCATGCCGCAAGACAACTAGCCCAAGCTTACGTTTTATTCGAGTGAGAATCGAACGCAGGCCATCTGTGTGGCATGCAGGTGATCTACCCCGAAGCCATGGTACTACTTAAAACAGTTCGGAATAACACACTGTGCGAATGTCATGTAGTACAAGTTAATAAAAAAGAAACCATTCGAGTCGAACCCAGACTGTCTGCGTGCCAGGCAGGTGTTCTACCACTGAGCCACGCTGTGGCTTGAAACTGCTTTAAAAAAAGCACCATATGAATGATATGCAGTGGAATGAGTCTCAACGCATATATTATTACGTGGCAGAATCGTGCAATCATGCTGGACATCAAAGCATGTGAATTGCAGTGTGCGGAGTGTTTTAAAGGCCCACCCATTAAAAAGCGCTCAGACATATTTAATCATCATCAGCTGCAAAAGCATCAACCGCGTGAGCAGCTGTGTAGGTTCGCTTGTTGCCATACCGACGCGTATTGTGACCTTCGCTGATTCGCAAAATGAAGATTACGGCGTAGTGGGCACTTACCTGTACTTGCGATAGCCTTTCTAGGTTAGCTTCAAACGCCCATGTTACACGCGCAGTCATTCATTTCCTTAGGGCACGGTAGAGGCATGTACCGAAAACCGAAGCAGTCGAAACGCGCACGGCGCCCGATTACGCTGTTGAGTTATGATCTTGACCGCGAAGCTCACGTGTCCTCGAGGATGTTTTTTTTACTACCTACAATGAACTCACTAAGAACTTTCATCTGAGGTGAACTCACTAATAACCTGTATCCGCCGCCACAGAGTAAATTGAACAGGCATCAGGCATTGAAACTCAGACTCTTGCAGGTGGGGCCATATCCTAGTCCCGCACTCTTGCACAAGATCTGTCCCGAAATTCAGACGTAAAACACTTGCGCGCTTTGCTTAGACCTTGCCAGCTTAGATCACATGCTCTGGTGGGGCCGCGCGTTACGGGTTCACGAAGACGTTTCATCGTCCAAGTGTTATGCTGTGCTACGCAGTCCGGAATTGATGACACAACTATGGGCACTCCGTCGGGCCCATGACGTGGCGGAGAGGCTAGGCCGATCTGTCCCGACGTGGGAGCGGCCCGCTACGTGCTAGTTTACGCCCCGACGGACCTGAATAATGTTTTTTCCATTCCATTCATGGCTAACGGTCCAGTGATAATGAAATGGTCAGCTCCTCTGTCGCTGAGAGCGGTGAAGTTGTGGCCGTCGAATAGTACGTGGAGGTAGCTAGTCCGTCATATTGCGTTGCAGTTAAGTCGTTGCGTCAGGTCATTACTAGGCCGGCTTGTCCTTATGCTTCTACTTTGCGCCCGCAGGTCTTTTTCAGGTCACGAAAATTCGCCGTTAGTGCTTTGTCTGGTTTACCGCGTGTTCTTCGGGATTCGTCGCGGCATCGTCATGGTCGGCGAAGGATCTTGGGTTGTTCGTCGTACAGCAACACCACCTCCATAGGCTGACGCCCTTAGTTTTCCGGATGTGGGCTCGCGAAAAGGCCCCGGTTAGGACGGCTGTACTCCTGTCATCGCTTAGGGGGCCGGAAGCGTTCTGGTGACGGTGAACGCCGCGGACGTCGATGTGTCGATTCAGTGGTGACGTAGTAGTCAGCGATGTCGCGGGTCACTCAGCACGCTTGTGGAGGCGGCGCGCTGACGGCGAAGCCGCCTAGGCACCGCTTTTACAGCGTGCTTCAGGTACTAGCAGCGGGGGTAGGTGCGGCCTGCTTCCCCACAGTGGTAGAAGAGCGGGCGGTGGTCAGGGGCACGCCAAACGTCGATTTTTCTCTGCGCGCAGGGCTAGCTAACAGGCGCATGGTATGGCGGCGCTGGCGGTGACGTCTGGCGAAGGTGGTGCGGCTGTGCGGAGTCATGACGAGGGTGCGCAGGGGGGAGCGTCACCTTGGGCTACAGTACCGTAGCTCAGCTGGTGGCTCAGGTGGCGCTGGTTCTGGTGCTCCGAGAATTTTGTGGATTTCCTAGCGTACAACTTCAACAATTGGGTCCACGTGAGGCTCGGAAGATGACAATTCACGCAGCCCGTCCCGTGTGATGGATCTGATGGTCTCACCCAGGTCGTAGGATTGCAGCGTGTGTACCTCCCCCCTACGTCGTCGCGGGAATCCGGCGGCTGTAGTGCCTCGTACGCATTTCAAGGGCATTTTCGATCGTCGTGACCGCCAAGACAAATTCCGTGACCGTCTTAGGAGGGTCGCGTACAAGGCCGGCAAACATTTCCGGCTTAACTCCCCGCATCAGGAATCGGATCTTTTATCTCAGGCATAGCGGCTTCAGCATGATGCAAGTGGTGGATTATTCCTTCGGTGTGCATCCTGATGCTCTTGTCGGGGACCTCTGCACGGTTCTCCAAAAGTATTTCAGCCCTCCCTTTCTGGACGACGCTCGTGAGGTTCTTCAGAAAAATGGTGCGGAAGAGGTCCCGCGAAGTTAGCGATGACTCCCTATTCATAAACTAGGTCCTTGCGGCATCTTCAAGAACGAGATCGACGTGGCGTCCCTTCTCATCGTAGTCCCAGTTCTAGAACGTGGTGACACGGTCGTACGCCTCTATCTAGATCTCAGGTTGCTCGCATAGCGATCCGCGGAATGTTGGCGGCTGCCTGGGTTGATGCATGATGCTCCCGTCGCCAGGGTCTACCCACGGCTACACAGAGGGACCTCCTCTTCCCTGCAGGGCACCACACCCAGGTGTTCAAGGCGGTTCATCGCTTCCTTGGGAACACTGGTCTAGACAACCGGCTATATAAACCACCCGCCGCGTCCTCAGTCGCGAACGCCCCTTCTCTTCTCCTCCTCTCTTCTCCCTATATTTAATACCCTCTCTCCCATTCCCCTACAGGCGCTGAGCCGTGCTCCCAACTAGAGCTGCAGAAGTTGCGTCTTTTCCTTTCATCAACCTCTTCTCTTTCTCCTCCTTGGCGAGACAACGGCTGTCACGGTGGCTGTTGTCATCTTAGTTGTGGTCCTGGTCTTGTCGGGTAGCGGTCCGTATTGTGGGGGATGACCTTACTGCCTGAGGCTGGCTTGCTGCTCAGTGTAGTCGTTGATGCCCCCTTGTTGGCGTGGGTTTGGCTCACGGCTGGAGGAGGGCGTTCGGTGCATGGTCCGGAAAGCACATCTATCAGTTATCGCGTGGTCGTGACGTTGATGAAGGCATGAATGTTGACGAAGGCGTGAAGAGACGTCGGCCATCGAGTAATCTGTTCTGTGGCAAGGCGCGCGGGCATTTACACATGCTTCATCGAACGCTAGTGCCTCGTTATTCCCGGAATTGAGCTGTTAACGTTCCCGCGCTCAAGTCTAACACACGATCCTAAAATAATCTCCAATGTTCCCAAGCTTCCTGGCGCAGCTTCCGCAAGGCAGTAATAACATGTCCAATGGACCAGTTACATAAAACATACAAAGGAGAGCGTGTCGCAATATGATTACATAGTAATGCCAGTGATTCTATATCCTTGCCAGTCACACAAAGTGTCATATGATGAACTGATGAAGAATTTTCACAGCTAAAGCTGTTATCGGATCACAACAAGGGCGTCGCAGTTGTCAGTATACATAGAGGAAGAACAGCGAAAGCTGTTACGAGATCAGAACAACGGTACCGTAATGGTCTGCCTGCGCCACCGGTGTCCATAACCGCTATCGCGCGAAATAAAAAAGAAAAAATGGGGGTACCCTTAAGCTTCGTTTTTAAGAGGTGACCGCGATCGCGATATCATGTACTAGTGCGTACATGCTGGCTATGCACCCACCACGTAGCGTTAAGGTAATACGCGCAGTAATGTGTGTTCCTTTTGTAATGGGTGGTCGGCTTGAAACCACGAAGTCGTTATGATATTCACGTATTGTGACGGCCGATGGGAATGTAACCACACTATATAACAGAGATACTACATGTTGTATTGTGACGAATGTATGCATGACGAGTGTGTTTGTGAAGCATGAGTTATTTTAACTGCATTTCCAAGCAGAGGATGTTATTTTCAATGAGTTTCCAAGCATACGCGGGGCTGTGTGGTAGAACACGTGCTTGCTACGCAGACGACCTGGCTTCGATCCCCACCCGGACCCGGAAATTTTGATTGTTTATTTTATTTGCATCTTTCTCGATTTTTGTCACTGACAAGATCACGATTTTCGCTCACAACCAGCGACGCCGACGCCAGCACCGACGCCGACGGCGACGCCAGAACTTCAGCGAAACGAGCTTTTAACGCGATAGCGTTAAAAAAATTGGCCGCGTAGCTGCGTGCTTCGCTGCAAATGTCGTCGAAAGACGATGGTCTTGTGCCGGCCGTACTACTATGTTTTGCTTTGCCTGAGACAGCCTAAAACACTAGGGTCTTTAGAAGTGCGTACCTATGTATTTTCTAATAAAGAACACACGTCCTGACACTTACATAATAATGTTGCGCCTCAGGAATGCGTAGTATTTGCTTTTTGATCGAATATGTTCACAAATATGAACGCGAACACCAGTTCAAGATGGCTGGGCGTTCAGAAAGAAATTAAACTTTGGCCGAGTAGCTGAATCGGGTTACCGACAGACAAACAGACGGACATACAGACCAAAATTCTGGCGTTTAAGTATCCCAAGAAAGACTATCGTCTTTAAAAACCAGCAGATGCCTCGCGTTGTGGGAATCGATGTAATTCGAAACAGCCAGCAAGGATCAAGCCATGCTATACATGACCTGCCAATTATGTTCGTTATACAGTCGCGTCCGCTATACCAGTTTTGCTGTATATCAAGCCAGCGAACTGGAAGCAACTGCACCATGATCGTGGCATGAAAACCATGTTCGTGACATGCAGTACATGACATGTGATTTTTATATTACGTCCTGCCATTTATGTTTTTCATACAGTCCCGTCATGCAATAACGAACTTGGATATATCAAGGTAGCGAAATGGCCGTGAGCGCACCATGAGCATGGCATCTAAATCATGCTTACCACCATGCCCAAGCATACGCTCTTTCAAATCTAAACTTATGTCGTACATGACATGGATTTCATGGATTTTAATTTTGCTATCTACCATTTCTTCATGCAGACACGTCACGCTATACCAAATTTAGTGCATATCAAACTAGCGAAACAGCCGTGAGCTCACCATTAGCGTGGCATGTTAAACATGTTGTACATGACATGGATTTAGTGATTTTCAATTTGCGATCTGTCATTTTTCTTTGTCATAGAGACACGTCACGCAATACAAAATTTAGTGTATAAAAAGCTAGTGAACTGGCCGCGAGCGTGCTATCAGCGTGGCATGCAAGTCATATTGCACATGACTTGCCATGATTTCCGTATTAACACTTGTCATTTATGTTCGTCATACAGTCACGTCATGCAATACCAAATTTGGCGCATATCAAGCTAGCGAAACGGCCGCAAGCGTCCCATCAGCGCGGCATGCAAAGTCATGTTGCACATGATAGACATGTCATAATTTCCATACTACCATTTCTCGTTTATGTTTGTCATACAGACACGTCCCGCAGTGCCAAATTTAGTGTATATCAAGCTAGCGAACTGGCCGCGAGCGTGCTATCACCGTGGCATGCAAGTCTTGTTGCTCATGACTTGCCATGATTTTCATGTTACCACTTGTCTTTTATGTTCGTCATACGTCACGTCACGCAATGCCAAATTAGGCGTCTATCCAACTAGCGAAACGGCCACGAGCGTGTCATGAGCGTGGCATGCCAGTCATGTTGCAGATGACACGTCCGGGATTTCCATATTACTACTTGTCATTTATGTTCCTCATCCAGTCACGTCACGCAATACCAAATTTGGTGTATATCAAGATAGCAAAATGGCCGTCAGCGCACCATGAGCGTAGCATGTAAATCACGTTGCACGTGACAGGCACATCGTGATTTTCCTATTACCATCAGTCATTTATATTGTTCATGCAGAAATTTCTCATCACGCCAATTTTTGGATATATCAACTTAAGGAAAGGGCCGCAGGAGCACCAGGGCCATGTCATGTAAATCATGGCGTTCATGACAAGTTAGCAATGTTTTTTTTTATATGAGCAGTTATTCATATTCCTCACACAGTCATGTTACGTCATACCAATTTTCGTCTACTTCCCATCAACTATACAGTCTGCAGAGCACAAAGTCGTAGACGGCTGGATAGATAGATACGCTCAAAGGTGCCCATGTTCGCTAAGAAATGCTTCGCATTTAAAAACGCGCAGCACAGTCACGCGAAAGCTGGAAGAGTGGCGTCTCTAGAGCCTGTTTTTAAACACTCTTGCGGCAACTACTAGAAGCACACTAGCATGGTACTCACTACGCAATAAATCATAATAATTTTTGTGTAGTGGGGAAGCGTCCACTTCGCAAATATTCGTCGTTCTACGGAAAAGCGTGGTAACCGCTACACACTTATAAGAAATTATTTACACTTTGTTGATTATGTGGCAGACGACTGTGAAGAATTATGCCTCAGACTTTTGTAATGGGTTGGAGCATTAAACGACAGACTCGTTGCGCAATTCGCATTGTGTGAAAACTGGTTGTTACTTTACTGTACGCATGACAACATATGTTAACGCGATTCCTAACCCGACATGAGGCCTGCATAGGGTCAGTTTGCAACGCTGTTTGAAGCACCGGCGTAGCTCAGTGGTAGAGTGCAAGGCTGCCACGCAGAGGGCCCGGGTTAGATTCCCATTCTGTCATAGGTATTTCTTATTTATTGACATTTTTTGTTATTTCGTGCGATAGTGGTTACGGACACCGGCGGCGGCGTTGGACAACCACGGCGCAAAAACGGTTGTGATCTCATAACAGCTTTCGCTGTATAATGAATGAGTACTATCATTAAATAACGAAATCAATCCAAAAGAAACTGGCTGTTTTTGTTTCGTAAGTGTAGATATTTTTGAATAAAGACCTTGACAGCTGAGCTGCGAAGATGAGCGAGTGCCTTGCTCGGGGTCGTGGCCACAACTTCCTGGCACGATGGCCTGAAGTCGATAGAAGTGATGTGCAAACAAAAAATGCCCATTCCACTGATTATGCCATGTCTTTTTTTTTTCTTTTACACTCTCAGTGGGATAAGACACAAAACGAATGGGTGCGTGTTTTCTTCTTTAATTTTTTACCGCGAATCGCAACAATGTGGCCATTCCACTGATTATGCCATGTCTTTTTTTTTTCTTTTACACTCTCAGTGGGATAAGACACAAAACGAATGGGTGCGTGTTTTCTTCTTTAATTTTTTACCGCGAATCGCAACGAGACGCGAGACTCGTCTTCCTCCGTTCGCATGCGTTACCCCCCGTATTCAGAAACGCTCCTTGACTTGAACTTGACTTGCAACCGCCTCAAGGCGGCGCATTCGAAACGCGTTTCTGCTGCCATGGCACCGCCTAAAGACAGTGCGTTCGAAACGCGTTTGTGCTGCTTGAAGGCGGCGGCAAGTCAAGTTCAAGTCAAGGAGCGTTTCTGAATACGGGGGGTATTTTCTCGCGCTTTGCGCATCGTGCAAACGCCATCCGCGTTCCAGCTCTTAAATTGACGGACCCTTTGTAAATTAGAAAGTGTATTCCGTGAACCCCTGGGTCCATTGAGACGGCGTCGGTCAGAATGATTGCAAACTCTGGGCACAGCGAAGTTACGCAAGCAAAGCACGAGCGCTATAGAGTCCGACGCGACCGGCGTCCGTCTGCGCATCCCGGCGGCCACCTGGCTCCGTGCCAGAGCTCGGATGGACGGACGGACGGACATGGACGGATGGACGGACGGACGGACAGACGGATGGATGGACGGACAGACGAACAGACAGACAGACTGACGGACGGACGAACGGACGCCGGACGGAGGTCGGACGGACACCGGACGGATGTGAGCATGAGATATTAAAGGCTTTCGCCTTAAAGATTACACCATCTCCCGCTAAAGGGAACCATGTGTAGATGCGAAGCAGCGGGTGCTAACGCTTACACTGGCGGCGGCGTTGACACTGGCTCTCATCGCAGCGTTGCACACGGAGAGAAACCTGGGGGGCGCAAAGCACGCAGTGATGGACCGGTGTTTCCTACTGGAACATCCCAATCGCTGCTAATGGGCAATGAGAGACAGAAGACTCGGACTGGACACAGAGACCCGCAGTCCGCCTTTAGTTAACGCGCACGCTGCGAATTTTTTATCGTTAGACAACGCACAGGAGAAATCTCCCACCGGCACCACCTTGCAGGTCAGGATCCATTGCCATATATACGGGATGGCCAGTGAACAGTTGTGCAGCGCGAGCAGTCGGTTTTTTCAACCAAGAAACTCGCTAGCAGACGCTGCCTGCGTCGGCGTCGCGAGGCGAGAGAGGGGAGGGGGGAGCGTAGGAGAGGATAGAGAGGGGGGGACGCGCATGCGCAGTGGGAGTGTGGATGCCGCGGGGAGGGATGCCTAGAGGAGAGAGGGGGGAGCGTAGGAGGGGAGAAAGGGGGAGCATAGGAGGGGAGAGAGGGAGGGAACGCACATGCGCAGTGTGGGTGTGGCCTCCGCGGGGAGGGATACCTAGAGGAGAGAGAGGTGTAAAGGAGGTTTTTTATTTTTATTTTTTTAATGGGTTGGCGCATGCGCAGTGGGGGGTGTGGACGGACGGACGGACGCCGGACGGACACCGGACGGACGTGAGCATGAGACATTAAAGGCTTTCGCCTTAATACCCACATATGTAGTTTAGATGCAATGTGAAAAAACCCAGATGGTCCAAATTGAATCCGCATGCCCCGACTACGATGTTCTTCAAATATATCGTGATTACTGCACATAATACTACAGCAAACACAATAATAAATGTAAAAGCAAATTAATTGGAAAGGTTAAATTAACAAGTCGCCCTTTTAAATAGAATGTACTACATCTATCTGTGGTCTTCCGCGGAAACCAATAATTTGGTTGTACATTCTTATTTTTCCCACGTTTCTTCGGTTATGCAAAGAGAAAGAGAAATATATCTTGTGCATTTCTCAGTTTCAATAATTCTACACTTTATGTGAGTCTCAGTCTGACGACTGAGGCGAATCGGTGCCGATCCCTCGTGTTCTTTTTGTTTTCTGCGTTTAGACTTTGTTCTTTAAAGATAGTCGGAGCACCGGCCTCTATAAACAATACACTGATTAAATTGTCAACAGTGGAACATGTTTTGAGTGCATTTGACGTGTGCAGAAAGAGTGTGGTGCCAGCAACATCATTCCTACCAGTGTCCCTCCCCAAGTTTTAAAAACAAAGTAGACCTACTAAATGACCACAGAAGGGTATATAAGTTCCAAGGTTATGCATGAGAGATCGGGACGTTCTTACCTCGATATTGAAGCGATGACTGAGCTGTTTAATGTTGCCGTGGTTGCGCTGCTTCTTATAGCTGCCAGACAATGGTGTGATGCCAATGGAAACGAAATAGCTAATCCCACCCAACAACCATCTCGTGTAGACCCTGGCTGTGATACTGATAACCCATTTTGCCTGGTAAACCTTTTTTATTTTTTTCGCATGAGCACTGATTATCTGTTATAAGTAATGAGTCATTTGACAAGGCATCCTGTTGGTGTACTGCCCATAACGTGATAACATGAACTCACATGTCCCAGTTTCTCCGAGGTTTCGAGTGCGCGATACAATCTCTTGAAGTTTTTCGTGGCACAAGGAACGCGTGACACTCTTGTTTCTCTCACAAGCGCGCACAGCTGAACATTTAATTTTCGTTTTCCAAACATTCAGAAAATATGTTTAAAATATGAGACTGGTATGAAATCGAGAGTTCTGGTTTCTGTTGAAAATTATATTGGATAGATTTGATATCGGAGC
>JALIZH010031242.1:0-19755 GCA_030522465.1 Rhipicephalus appendiculatus | reverse complement strand
CTGTGCGACGAGACAGACACAAAGCGTACACTTATTCCGCGCCCTGCAGGAAACGTGACATGTTCTTCGCGTATAACATTTAGTTAGCGCACACACCGTTAACAAACTGCTTCTCGCACTGTGTTGCAGAATTTAAAGGCTGCCACGAACGGCCGTCTTCATTTTGGCGCCTCACAGCCCTGATCGTGCCACGCTTCACGGCGCTGATTATCGCGTTTCACCGATGGGAAGTGGAAAAAATGAATGTTGCTGCTGGGCACGTTTCACGAAGTGCATCCATAAGCGGCATTAGTTGCCGGCATCGAGCTAACAGAACCAAATATATAGATAAATAAATTTTTTGTGCCACCCACACGTGCCAACACTACTCTCACCGCCAATGCCGCCGCGAAAAAAAAAGAGGCGGCGTCTGCAACGGCACCCCACAGATCGTTTCCCAGATTTGCCGCCAGGTGGCCGCGCATGCGCTGTAGAGGCATGCAAAAGGCGGATTAAACTTTGCAGCGGGATATCTCGGAGCACAGACATGCTAGAGGAATTCTTCCAAATGGAACTGTGTATAAATGCGACTGCCTCAAACTTTTCAATACAAACATGCTTTCTTGCTGCAATCACTAAAAAGTTAATTATTGAATCTGAGTTAATTGGGCACCTGAAAGCGATAATTATTGTCTCATTGCGTGTCCCCCTGGATGTATAAGTTGTCTGCAAAGGTGGTTTTCATGTTCTTCCCAGTGCTGAATTTTAATAAAACGAGAAAGCTGAACTTTGAACACCCGGTAGAAAGGACAACGAAGGTTGTCGTGAGGTCACACCAGATCTGTAGTGACGTGGGTAACCTCCGCCCCCCTCCGCCAACTCCGCAACGTACGTACCGGCAAAGCATCGGTTCCTAGCCATCCCACCTGTCGGCGCGTTTGTTTTGCTGGTACTTGTGGGACACGTTTGTGCGAGAGCAGACGGTACTGAGCACGACGTGCGCCACAGCCTTGTGTGGTCACGTGACCAAGCCTCCTACACTTCTACGTCACCGCCCAACTCGGCACCCAGAAACCGAAACCGAAAGTTGTCCGCATAAATAAGGTGATATAAAATTATTTAGCGAGAATACATGAATCTTGGGGCATGTATCGTGCTTCCTAGAGCTATAAAAAATGCTTGCACCAAAGAACGCGTGAGTCACAAGTTTAGTGGCACCACCCCTTTAAACATCACTATAGTCATGAGTCGACATTTGGTTAGCTGGCGTTGACTTGAAGCGCATTCGTGGAGGACTCGCCGGCTCGCCTTAGCGCATGTCCTTAGCGATCGTGGGCCTACGAAAACTAATTTGAGATCCAACAAAATGACGTCACTTGTTTACCGAATATTGCGTCACATGCGCCTTATTTATTGTTCCCCCCGGCAGTGTTCCCTCCTCACACTGATGGCGCTGAGCCTCATGAGCAACAGATCAGCAGCCATTTTCTGAACATATGGGCTTCTATGGAAGCTTCGCTACCAGTTATACCGGGTGTTCAAAGTTAAGCTTTATGCTTTTCTTAAAATTCGGCACTGGGAAGAACATGAAAACCACCTTTACAGATAACATATATATCCAGGGGGGACACAAAGTGAGAATATAATTGTCACTGTCAGGAGCCCAATTAACTCAGATTCAATAATTAACTTTTTAGTGACTGCAGCAAGCAAGCATGTTTATATTGAAAAGTTTGAGGCAGTCGCGTTTATACACAGTTCCATTTGGAAGAATTTTTCTAGCATGTCTGTGCTCCGAGATATCCCGCTGCAAAGTTTAATTGATTACGCATGCAGGGCGCTGTGGATCAGCGCAATGTTCCTCCCCGATGTGACGAACAGTCATTGCTTGCTATCGCCAGTAGCAAAAGGGTAACCGTTATCATCTTTGCCTGTGCCTTCGACCCGTTATCAGACTAAACGACGCACGCAGCTGCCACGGCCCACCGGGGAGGAGTTTGCGCCACCGCTGAATGTCTTGCATGCGTAATCAGGTAAACCACAATTAAACTTTGCAGCGGGATATCTCGGAGCACAGACATGCTAGAAGAATTCTTCCAAGTGGAACTGTGTATAAATGCGACTGCCTCAAACTTTTCAATACAAACATGCTTTCTTGCTGCAATCACTAAAAAGTTAATTATTGAATCTGAGTTAATTGGGCACCTGAAAGCGATAATTATTGTCTCATTGCGTGTCCCCCCTGGATGTATAAGTTGTCTGCAAAGGTGGTTTTCATGTTCTTCCCAGTGCTGAATTTTAATAAAACCATAAAGCTTAACTTTGAACACCCGGTATTTACCTTGTATTTTCTTTCCCCGTGCCATCCCTCCCTGCTTAGCTTCCAGCGCCTTCGTCGGGACGAGAGAAGAGATAATAATATCTGGGGTTTTACGTCCCAAAACCACGATATGATTATGAGAGACGCCATAGTGGAGGGCTCCGGAAATTTTGACCATCTGGTGTTCTTTAACGTGCACTGACATCGCACAGTACACGGGCCTCTACCATTTCGCCTCCATCGAAACGCGACCGCCGCGGCCGGGATCGAAGCCGCGACCTTCGGGTCAGCAGCCGAGCACCGTAGCCACTGTTCCACCGAGGCGGACACGAGAGAAGAGAGAATGCAATTGCAGCGTGCGACAAATCTTTCTAACTCCGCTCGTACTGGATGGATTATAAAAATGTTTGCGGCGGGGAATTCCTGAGGCAATAAGCTCCTTTAGTGAATCAATTCCATGGCTACATGGAAAAGTGTTGCAGAGCCCCTTTAAATGAGTTAGTATTCCCGTAAATGCGCATGTTCTTCTCGTGACCACTTATATGGCACCTATAAATGCTCGCTCTGCTAGCGTGCCTGGGTAACCGAGTGGTTACGTCACTCGTCTTGGGCCCGTGGGTAACCGGGCTCGAATCCCGCATCGTCAATAAATTTTATTTAGTTTTCCTTAGTTATTATCCTACTCATTTCCCTTCCCTTTTCCTCTCCTCCTCTTTTCCTTCTTCCAACGCACTGCTAGGCGCAGACGCACCAGGTGGTTACTAGGCAACGTGCAGAGCTCGGCGAGTTTCTGCACACGATCCAGCGCCTAACCTCGAGCTTACACAGCTCCGCTGTTAAAAGAGTCATGTTCGAAACAAAAAGAGCGTTTGATTTGGCTATTAAAAAGAAACTGCTGGCTCCCGCCAATGCTTGCGTCGGTGGTGACCTATATTTGACGTCAGGCAGGATAAAATAGAAATAAATAGGTCTGTGCGAATAGTACATTATAGGTTCGAAGCGAATTCGAGGCGTATAGTGATTTAATTCGAATAATTTCGAATCGAATTCGAATAGTATATACCACATATTATAAAGAAAAATGAGCATATTTGTCATGGCCCAAGTAACCTGCACAATATTTTGTTTTAAAATTGAAACAAGGCATGTGCAAATGTCATTCTTTTTGGCTCAAAGAAGTGGAAGCAAGAGTAATATGTTCATTTAACCTTGAAGTTGGGCTTCGCGGCAGTGCTTGGAAAAGTGTATTCACGGTATAGCACCCCTTCACTGCAGTGAAATCACCTTTACAGGCGGTTACATGCGGACTAATATAGTACACCTACTCGTTCATTTCGAATACTTCGAAATTTCCAATAACTTAAATTCAAATCGAAGCGAATTCGAACACTTTAATATTCGTTCGGATATTCCAAGTGTTCGAATATTCGCACAAACTTAGGAATAGGACATAATAGTCTTACGTTATAGCACTTCCGCTTTCAATTCCTCGGCATTATACGTGGTGATTAGGTGATCACGTCTCTCCCGCTGTCGAACAAGAGCGTGTGTGCATGCCAGCTGTACCCTGTGTGTGCGCGCAAAACAGAGCATGCATAAAACATGTAAATAGAAAATAGACTTACTCTTGTGCCAGTAGCAGTAGCACATCCTGCCTTTGCACAGTGATGTCATGTTTTTCTTGTGACCATAATCCTTGAGACATACTTCAGCGCAGGCTTTCTCTTCGCAGTCTGCACAGGGGCAGGTGATGGATATTCAGAATCCTTCGCTCACACGCGCGCATGCGCATGCCGAGCACACGGAGGCATCGCGCGGCATATCGCCACGTCGTGTTATTACCGTTTCGACTGTTGCGAAAACTGATTGCCGCACAGCTCGTCACGAGCATTACTCAAAGTGCGCGGCGTGACGTGCAGTGAGATAGTTCATAAGTAAAACAGCACAAACGAAACAATACACAAGGAAGACGCGGGACAGAGCGCTGTCTTCAACTAACGGTTTATTCTTGGGTGAGCTCGCTTATTTATGGAAAGTCATCAATATCAGACAAGATATCGCCCCAAAAACACAGAACAAGACAACTAGGGAGCCATTTCCACAAACACGTGCGCCACTGCGTCTTCCACTACAGAACATAACATTCATCCCCAACGCAATGATAAAAATTCGCTTCTTTTTTTTTTTTTTTTTTTTTTTTTTTTTTTTTTTTTTTTTTTTTTTAATGGGATCGAAGGAACGCTTACGCACAAGGATCCTTCCTTGACAATTTTGCGAGCCTCAATCGTTTCGCGCTCTGTCTTATCCCGGAATCTGGGCGCAACAGGAGTCCGCTCAAAGATAGGGTTACAGCCACAGTCCCGGCAGTGTATTGCCAAATGTCCTGACAGTGAGTTATAGTGATGCTCCTTTCGCCTCTCATTCAGGCACCTGCCCGTCTGGCCGATATATCTTTTCCCACAGGTCAGTGCAACCAATTTTACTACATTTGCTTACCTTAGCAACGATTTGCTAAACTAATCTAGCAACGTTGAGCGGAACGGAGTATACTATTTCATCCACGCATTCCACGAATCGTGAACAGTGTTTCGTCGTGCATCTAGGTGCAGGTTCAGCAGCATTTGCTGCCTTGCATATCCCAGACAATTTTTGGGGCACGGAAAAAACCACTTGAACACCTGCGCGATTACCCACCTTTTTTCAGGTTTTGGGAAATCATGTGGCAATACGGTATGACGGACACACCTCTTCTCTTGCACTGGGGATCCGGCCTCAGAATTCCTAGCTTTTTTTTAACTTCATCAGAAGGCTTTCAGCCACTGCTAACAGCAGAGACTTGAGAAATTCAGCACTAGTTAGGTGTTGTGCTTGGGCACCGAGACTGTTTTCTAATGAATGGACGCATGACATTTTTAGTGCGCCGGACAGGGATGACTGAACGATGGCTCTCTTAACCAGTCTGGATTGAGCCGATTTAAAAGGAAGTAACGGCTTCACAGCGCGTGGCTGAAATTCCCAGCAAACGTGTTCGTCGGCAAAAAGCACAGCTAAATCAAGAAAATTTATGCCGCTGCCAAATGGTATCTCGTGCGTAACTACCAAAGGATAATAAGCTCGAGAACAAAGCAAATGCTACGTTTTTGGTGACATCATCCTTAGGGCACTCGAGAAAAAAAAAACATGAAGTCATCGATATATCATCGGCATATAAGACAACGCGCGAAATAGTTGAGGCTCGCGAAATTGACAAGGCAGGATCCTTGCGCGTAAGCGCTTCTTCGATCCTATTAACGAAAGAAAAGAACGTGCATTTTATTGCGATAGCAATTATATGGACACTCGCGGCTGGTTTTCGCCGTCGGCGTCGGCGTCATTTGCCGTATATGTATATGTATATATATAACCGGGCCCGCCCGTCGTTCGTGAGCGTGAAAAGACGCGAGGGGGGGGTGGTCCCTCGAGCGACCTTCGATTTTACGAGCGGGGGCGCGCGCGTTATCTCCCCTTCTCGGCGGCCGACAGCGGGCGGGGGGGGGGGGGGGAGGCGACTTTCGATTTTACGAGCGCGGGCGCGCGCTTTATCTCCCCTTCTCATCTCCCCTTCTCGGCGGCCGGGCCGGCGTACCCTTCTGCGTGCTGCGCTCTCAACGCGAAGAGAATTCTCTTAAACAAGCGTTTTCTAGAGTTGCGTGAGATCGGATCCAAAAAGAGTTAGCTGCCAGCCTCACTTCGTATAACATTACAATTTTTTGCTATCGCATTCATTGCTTCACCCTTGCGGTGAAACTGTGACTTTTTTGTCATCACGTTGGGGATGAATGTTTTGTTCTGGAGAGGAAGACGCAGTGGCGCACGTGTTTGTGGAAAGGGCTTCCTAGTTGCTTTGTTCTGCGTTTTTGGGGCGATATCTTGTCCAATATTGATGGTTTTCTATTAATAAGCGAGCTCACCCAAGAATAAACCGTTAGTTGAAGACAGCGCTCGGTCCCGTGTCTTCGTTATGTATTTTTTCGTTTGTGCTGTTTTACTTATGAACTATGCATCACCAACTAGCCTGCCAGCAAATGTCAGTGCAGTGAGAAAGTTAAAGAATCTTGCGCAGTACCGTTGCAAAGAAATCCACGTGACTGTCATTCGTTACCATAGCGCCACGCAGCACCGCCACGTGTACCACAAGAAAGAGTTTGGTTAGTGTAGCGACTCAACATCGGTACCATTGGCAGACGTATGCTCCTACGACTTTAACGTAACTTTTTTTTCATTGAATGCATGGTCAGGTTGGTTAGGTTCACGACCTCCTGCAACGTCTTCCCGAATCGCCTTTTTGCTGGCATGATGGGTTTGCGACGACTTTTTCTTTTTTGTCCAGACATCCCGTGAGTAATGTAGAAGTCTTGGTTTTCCACATCCGGCACTTCAGGCTCGCATTAACAGTAAGTTCTCAATCACATAAAGCTACCCGTTAGGACCAAATTCTAGCCAATCTTGATCCGCATATATTATTAGCTGAAGTGACTGACCAACATCGAAGAACACTTGCGAACGAAAAACTTCGTAAATTCGGCGTCTGCTGTATTAGATTACACATTCATTTATATTTCCCTTCATTATTCGGGGGTCAAATTCACAAAGCTTTTAGTTAGTAAACGTTTTTTTTTAACAAATTCCTAGTCGTCCCGGCTAATTATTGGGACAGTGTCCAAACTGGCTGAAAATTCCGCTTAAAATATTTCTATCGCATGAAGTTTTTTTTTTTTTTTTTTTTGCGAATACACGGCCCCTGATCTGGTGTCGCAAATGTAAGCCGACTGCATAGCTTTTCAGCGAGTTTATCTACAATATGCTCTATTTGACCTCAATGCATTTCATCATACGGAATCTAAGGAGTGTAATGTCTCATCTGCGCACAGGAGAAGTGTCTTTGTGGCATGGGACACTCACATTTGTAGTAAGCGCACCGGCACGTGTCATTCTCGCATGTCCCGACCACGGTGAAGTTTATCGGGTATCCGTAGCGAGCTGCGCAGTCATCGGTGCATTGCTTTGTTTCGCACGACTGGGAGCTGCTGTAACAATGAAGAACAAAGAAACGAATGAGTTAGATCATATAGGAACACCGTGAACAACGGGACAAGCAATGAACACACAGGGCTAAGAGCTGACTATCAACTATAGTATTTCACAAAACAGTTGATAGTCGGAGCCTTGCCATGTATGTTCTTCCGCTGTCCCGTTAATCGCGCTGTTTCGCCACAATGTACGCAAACCAGCTACAGTCCAACCCGACTATATCGAACTCGAGTAAATCGAATAATCTTTTATATCGAACTATTTTCGAACGCGACAGTGCTTTAACGTCAATGCGTAGGAAAATTTGCGGCTACATCGAACCAAAAATAGCCGGAACACTTGATATATCGAACATCGGGATGCGATACGCCACAAGAAGTTGGCTTATCCTTACACGAAATTGGCTTCTTCCTCAGTGAAAGGGACTTTCCCGTATGCATTCCAGAGAGTGAGCGGTGTGATTAGCATGGCGCCGCGCAGAGCTAGTGAAAAACCATCGCTTGACATCGCGTGCTTTCTGCCACGATTCCTCGTCGTCGCGGCCGTCGTGCGGGCAGGAGCGGGGTCACCATGGTCGTCGGCAGGATTTTCTTTTGGGGGGGTGCAAAGGACTGTTGCATCGCGGCCGGAGGAGGGGGAGAGCACTGGTCTAGGTTGGGTGAGGGCAAGTGCTGGTGAGGCTTGAGGGGGGCAAGTGCCCCTTTTGCACCCCCCTGCCGACGCCCATGGGGGTCACCGCTGCCGTAAAACTAAAACGGAAGAACCTGGCTATCCTCCGCGAATCTGGCGATCATCAACACTGTCGAATGTAGAGGAAAGAAGTATGACGTCGCGTCTGCGTGCAGCACTTCAAGAAGCACGCCGAGTATGATATTGAAAAACAACGCCAATAGGCCGACTATAGGCTTCCGGCGCCCGACGAGTTCGCGCACAGTTGCGTTTGAAGATGTTGAGCCGCTGTTTTTTTTTAGCTAGTTAGATATATGCGTGTTCGACTGTAGCCCAGATAAGTCATCTAGTGAATGAAATAGGATTTCACTAAGGCGATGCACGGCCGTTTCTTATGAGGACTGGCATGCATGATAATCGTACAGAAATGCTCGAAATTCATGTGCGATCTGTTCCTTACTGAATCACTCGAAGGCACGGCTTCCTATTGCAATTCATAAGTTTCTTGTTTCACTACTTTAATGAAAACCAGCAGATAATAAAGCCAAGTAAGGTATAGGGGGGCGTTAAATGTAGTGTTTTAAGTGTATTGTAGTAATTGAGATATAGATGACGAGAAAGTAAAGTGGACGAAAAGACAACTTGCCGCCGGCAGTGATAGAACCTGCAATCTTCGTATTACGCGCCCCGTGCTCGTACAAATTGAGCCACGGCGGGGGTTCGTCCCCTCGTCCACTTGATGGGGTACTTATGTGCATGCAAACCTGGGAGTGTTAGTCAGCGCCGCTAGTATGACGGCGAGTGTGGAACACACTTTTCTTTTGCTAGCGGGCGTCATGTAGCACGTGGTCAGCTGTCCGCGCGTTATAGGGCCAGTCTTTCATAGAAGCCACCTCATAGAAGCGATAAACCTCGCAATAAATAAATAGCAATAAATAGAAGCAATAAACCCCGAGATCGCATACTACCTAAAGGCATTGCAGTCTGCCGGAACGAGACCATCGTAATGAATGAACGAAACAAGAGGAACTGATAAAGGGCTGGTTTCTTTGTACTTTGATTCATTGTCTGTTTGCTTCATTACGTACTGTCTAACAAAGAAACGAGCCCTTGATCAATTCCCCTTCTTTCGCTCATTCATATCGAGGATCTCGTTCCGGCAGACTTGATGCTATTTAGGTAGCGCGTGAGGGTAGAAGCTTGGCAGAGTTGGCTTTGGTTCACGATGGCCATAAGCGTGCGCAGGGTTCCCCTTCACGGGGAGCGAAGGTTCGTCGCAGCGCCCCCCCCCCCTCCCTATTATGTCAATGTATGGGGCTGACTTTGCGCCCCCCTATCATCCCCCCCCCTACAACGTATAGGGCTGACTTTGCGCCCCCCCCTTCTCACCCCCCCTACCCCCCCCCCCCTTCCGTGCGCGCCTATGATGATGGCGTATCACAAAGGGCGCGAACGTAGGAAAATAGGGACAGAGTAGAAGAGAGAGCGCTATTTTTCTGTCTGTCCCTTTTTATATGTTCGCGCGCTGTGTTATACGCCGTCATGCCCATGCGAGGGTTCATTTGTCAGCTGCCTGCTCGAAAACAGATCACACGGTACGTAACTCCAGAGGACAATAAAAAAGAGTGTTCCGCGCTCGCTGTCACGGTTACGAGGCGCTACTTAACACTCCCAGCAGCGGCGTAACCCAAAGGGGAAAGGGGGGTTTGAAACCCCCAGAAAAATTTCAATTTTACATGTGTATGTGTACAGTCACACATACAAACACACGCAAAAGCGTACATAAAGAGCGGTTGACACCACCACCTCTCCCCCGAAAAAAAAAAATTGACTACGCCCCTAAAAAACAGGTTTACATGCACAGTAATACTCAAGGGAGAGCGGCCGCCGTAGCTCAATTGGTAGAGCATCGGACGCGTTATCCGAAGGTCCTAGTGTCGTTTTCGTCCACTTTAATTCCCTTCCATTCATGTCCTAACTACTACACTACAGTTAGTTCTCATTGTCTGTTATTTTTTATTAATATTACACTACAGCAAAAGAATAAGAATAATATTTCCAATACTTTGTTTGCCTTTATGGTCTGTTGGTTTCAATAGGTTGTTTCTTACAGAGCCTAGATGGTAGCTTAACGCACATGTCCATGTGCTAAGTACGTTCCTGCGCGCTTAATTTTTCTCCTTTTTTTTTTTTTTTTTTGACAGTGGCGAACTAGTTGAAACAGTTTTGAAAATTCAGCGCTTCCTTCGGGATTATTGGTTAATTTTTGACACGTTATATACATATATGAACAACGGTAGTATAAAACAATGTGTGGCCAGTGATGTTCCGTGCAGGGAATTTTCCCTTTTTTCAGGGAATTTTCGACAGTCATTTTGGTCGAAAGGGAAAAAGGGAATCTTCGCGATATTTCAGGGAATTTCGAGGGGCGGCGAAATTTTTTTTATAACGATCAAAAGACTGGACATGAGGCTTTCCCATGTCGCAATCGTTTCTGGCGCATGTAGCGCGCCAACCCACAGCCTCTAAGGTTCGTTTTTAAAGACCATAGTCTTTCTTGGGATAATTCAACCCAGAAACATTGATGACATTGATTTGACTAACTGCTCGAGTGAACTAAAGCAGAAGATGAACAAGCCGCCGAAGATGTCGGTTTTTCGGTTTGCCCAAGAGGGCTGACATGTTCTAGTCATTGTGCTGTGATCCTAGCTTTATATATTTTAAATGCCTTGCTTTTTTTTTCAGTTCGAGGCACACAAAAGTTCTGCGGTCAATTGAAAGGTTTCCAAGTTAATATATATTCTAGTCACTTCACATTTATTTATTTTTTCTTTACGGAAGTTTGCAGAACCGTTCCTAATCAAGTCAATAAAATGTTAATACCACCACAGAAGCTTGTTTTATTTCACAATATTTAGTCACCGTTATAGAAAAGTTAACGTGCTTTTTGTACAAAATGTGGTGCATATAGATACAGAGCGTCTGCTAGGCACATTAATGTACGCCACGTCACTCAGTAACAAAAAAAAATCAATAATAAACTTTTTCTTCTTATGCAGTGGCCGTGTGCATGAGCATGTACAGCATTCCTTCCGCATCGCTTAAAGCGAGCTCCAAGGTACTCCTTCGTAGCATTAAAAGCCGATCTCAGAGGCAATGCTTTGAGTTGGGCAGGAAAGGAGAGAAAGCGATGGGAAGAGCCTGAAACACGTCGAACACTATATATATATAAACTTTTTTTTGTGCAGGGAAATATGCGGGGATTTTTTGGCGATGTATGCGGGGAAAAGTGCCGGAAATAGGGAATTTTCGGGCATCGGAAAGGGAATTCTTCTGTCCAGGACGGAACATCACTGTGTGTGGCTTACCTTGCAGTACCCTGCGTTGGTACGGGAGTAGAAGAGCACAAACAACGACGCAGCCAGGAAACGAAGCATGGTCCCGTTACCACCGGAAGCCTCCTTTTCTCGAAACTCGATGACTGAAATTATGCATCTGTTATTGATCTACAGCCGCGCACAAAACGCGGCACACACGCACACACACACACACAGAGGGTGCCCCAGCTAACTCTAGCCAGAGTATAAAACATGCCGACGCACTTTATGACGACGCGATCAAATGCATGTTGCCGACTATCTCATGCGTGGTGTTAAGTAACACGAATCTTGTGTTCTCCTTAATTGCTTAACTGGGCAAGATTAATTAACCAACTTTCAAAGCAACAGAGCTCAGCCGACGTCGCGCAGGAAGCACGTTATAATTACATTATTGCTCATTCAGATATTATAGTCAACATTCTGCGAACATTTTTCTTCCACTAATGGCAGGGAGGCAGTCATCCATCTGTTTATAGAGCAGAGCTACAACGAAATTCAAAAGGAATGACTCTTAGTTGACCAGCAGGAAATTTCGTCCTGGTCCAGGGCTCGCACCAGGGAAAGCGCCTTCCCGGAGCGGTCATTCTACCAACTGAGCTAAGCAGGAGACTCGCGCAGAGCAACGCACGGACGAATAAATGGACAACTCGAAGCAGCCGTAGGCCAGCACTGAATACTCAAATCAGTTGGGCGGAAGCCCATAAAGGCGGATGGATTAGGTTCAGCCTTTCTACTTCTTCCAACGCCCAGGAAACGCGTTTTACCCGGGCTCGAACCTCGGAACAAGACGAAATTTTCGTCAAGGCACTCTTTCTAAGAAATACGTGCGACTTTCCTTGGATCTTCGCGATACAAACGCGTGGATCAGATTTTTTCCCCTCTGACGAATCTTGCTCCACCTCCCGAGCTTTCGAAAAAACTGAATAGCCTCACCCTCCCTCTTGTCCTCTCCCTCTTTGCTATTGTTGTCTGAGGATTGCACTAAAAGAAAAAGGGGGGGGGGAAAGCGTCATAACGGTCGCGAAATAACCTTCAGTGACAAGTGATGAAACGAGTCGTGACATCTTTAAAGGAGTAGTTTCTAGGAGGCTTTGGACAACATACGTCAGGGGTCTCAAACATGCTGCCTGCGGACTTTTCGTTGGCGGCCTGGCTCGCTCATGTCTGTCTTCATTCCATTTTTTTTTTAATTTTCTTAATAAGTATTTTCGTAAGCTACACAGAAGTGACTGGTCTCAAGCATTTTTTTTCGTGAGGCACCCCATGCGGTCATGTGGAACGATAACTCTACATTTCAGAATCGGCGTTCAGATTGCAGTCCTTTGTGGAGACCAGTATAGATATGTTTCTCGAATACCGACATCAAATTTCCTTCTGAGATGACCCACATATGAGATATGGTAAAGGCATTCTTTCAAATGGCAATGTTAGCTGACATTTTGTTCAAACTCCACTCCATTCCCCCCCCCACCCCCTGATGCAATCTACTTCATCATCATCATCATCAGCCTGTCTACGCCCACTGCAGGGCAAAGGCCTCTCCCATGTTTCGCCAATCAACCCGGTCCTGTGCTTTCTGCTGCCACGTTATACCTGCAAACTTCTTAATCTCATCTACCCACCTAATTTTCTGTCTCCCCCTCACGCGTTTGCCATCTCTTGGAATCCAGTCAGTTACCCTTAATGACCAGCGGTTATCCTGCCGACGTGCTACGTGCCCGGCCCATATCCATTTCTTCTTCTTGATTTCAACTATGATATCCTTAACCCCCGTTTGTTCCCTGACCCACTCTGCTCTCTTCCTGTCTCTTAAGGTTACACCTCTCATTTTTCCTTTCCATCGCTCGCTGCGTCGTCCTCCAGTTTAAGTTGAACCCTCTTTGTAAGTCTCCAGGTTTCTGCTCCGTAGGTAAGTACCGGTAAGATGCAGCTGTTATATACCTTCCTCTTGAGGGATAGTGGTAGACTACCATTCATGATTTGATAATGCTTGCCGAATGAGCCCCATCCCATCCTAATTCTTCTAGTTATTTCACTCTCATGGTTCGGCTCCGCGGTTACTACCTGTCCTAAGTAGACGTACTCCTTTACAACTTCCAGTATCTCTCCACCTATCGAAAAGCGCTGTTCTCTGCGCAATCTACTTCACTGTCCGCTAATTGAGGTGAGTTTGAGACATCTGCTATGTATAGTGCAGGCTGGAATTCTGAGGCTGCATGCCCAGGCTGCGAAAACTTTTATTTTCTCAGGTCCCGCTATCCGCAAACATCTGACGCTCTCTGTACTTTTGTTAGCACCAAAACCTAACGGCGAGGGGAGCTAACCAGTGACGGTATTTACGACAAAGCTCCGACGCTACCATTTTCCGTAGCAAAATATTCGTGCCAGTCCTAATGCTGAATGGATGTACAATGTATTAGTGAAGGCGGCTGTCGAATTTAGCAAAAAGCGCTTATTACGAACGATGATACGTATTCACAAAAGCTCCTATAAGCTGAAGGTTTTCGTAAGAGAACATTCAAGCAAACTCTAATGGAGTGCTCGATATATTATTAGCGAATTCAAGGCAACAAACCACTGACAAAGAACGTTTAGAACGAAAAAAGTCACAGCATCGCCGCAAAAGCGAAGCAAATAATGCGATAGCAACAAACTAGAATGTTATGCGAAGTAAGGCTAGCAGGTCACTCCTTTAGCATGAGACCTGGAGTTGATAAATAAAATGCAGGCGTAAGAAAATGCGGCCGCTTCAGCGAGCGAAGCGGCCTTCGTGCTGTCTACGGCTTCACGCAAACTTTGCGATGAGAACACAGCACGTACAAAGGCATGAACCATCTGCTGATCATGTAAAGATGCGGCGCGCGCGACCACGGGCGACCACGTTCCGCTGGTCAAAGTGCGCACTTAAGGCTGGTTCACACCGAAGGCGCAGCGGCAAAGCGGGAAAGCGGGCTTTTCGAAGCGGCGAAGCGGCTAGTGCGCGCACCTGTTCAGACTGCACGCCGCCTTTGGCTGCCCGCGCGGCCGAGGAGGCGGGGCATCACGTGCGTGTCACTATCACGTGGCACTGCTTCTCCCAAAGATACACCAGCGCCACCGCCGCAGCGCGTTCTGATTGGCTGCGGCAAAGCGGCGACCTTGGGCGGGCGGCAAAAAATTGGTCCGGGAGCAATCGGACTTGCCGCCTCGTTTTCCGCCCGCTTTTGCCGCCTGGAGAGGAGGTTTTTCCCGCTTTCCGCCTTGCCGCTTGGCCGCTTTGACCGCCCCGCCTTCGGTGTGAACGAGCCTTTACTGCCGTAGCCACACAGCCCCTCCTGCCCTCTCCGGCACCACTCCATGCGCCTTTAGCGCGACGGGGACGGCCAGCGTGTTTCCTCTGTTCGAGCCGCGATCGATCATCGGCAGCTTTCACTCGCGCATAGAACACACGACGCGCCGTGTAATGTTATCGATTTGGACTTTATCGGAACACCACGGCGACTCCGCCGGCAAAAATGCACCTGGAGTGTCCATATAACTGCTTTCGCAATAAAAAAGATTTTTTGAATTCGTCCCCTGGTGTATGCAGTGAGCTCTAGACCAGAGTTCTACACGAAATACCATTCCGACCAGGCGGCGTCACCTTTTTTTTTTGTGCGCTTAGCCACGCATTGATCGATGCTTCATTACTAAACCGAGACTCTTACGAGACCTGAGACTCTCAACGCATGACAGCACCACCATGTAAGGCATAAGAAAATGGGAGTATGCTCACGTTCAAGTATGTCGGGCAGAACACAGGAGCTTGCTGGCGATCAAGGCCTCGTCTCAAGCTGCTAGAGCTGATGATAGTGACAAGTCAACTACGACACCCCTTTTGCGTCTATTACATCGGGCGGGGGTATAACCAAGATTATTTAAGCGGTATATTTCAATTACTTGTTCAAGATGCGGTGAAATATAAGAGCTGCAAACGATGTGAAAAAAAAGAACAAGAAACCGAGCGAGTGTTCGAATATTCTGTTTCCTTCTGCTTCTAACACACGTCTACGCCATCTACTCGTATGTGGCCGATATGAATCATAAGACGCAACCGAAAATATATAGGTGCTCCGGCAATTTCAGAACCTACCTCCATCAATTTCTTCACGACACTGTCCTTTTTACATGTCACACAACGTTTTGTTTTTTTTTATCTTTCAATATCACTGATGTTTTTTCTCATTGCGTGTCTTCAAATAACCTGATACTCAAGGCTCATATCAAGTTGTGGGTACATGCCATGTTTAAAGGCTCAACAGCGGCGTTTTCTTTCCAACGAAAAATATTGAATATATTAAATCTAAGGCAACTCGTGCTGTTGGAATAATTCATAAACTTGGTCGACACCCCACTGGTCTACGCAGGGACACTCTAATTCTGATTTGTCGTATGTATGTTCGTCCGATTCTAGAATTTGGTTGCGTTTTATACTCGGGGGGGCCAGCATACAAAATTAATCCCCTGGCTCTTGTAGAGCGAGAGGCTCTTCGCAGTTGTCTAGGGGTGCTGAAATTTACTGCGAACAGTGTTTTATACCAAGAAGCCCGAATCCCCACTTTAGCTTGCAGATTCCGCATTCTCACTGTCAAAACATATTTAAAAATTTATACATCTTCACTGAGACGATCAGAGTTTATATTCATTTCTGAACCAAGAGCATTTTTTTAATGAGCCATGGTCTCGGGTATATAGGCCTCAAATATTGTTTGTGCAAGATCAACTAGAGCCGTTAAATGTTAACATACGTGACATCGTTCCAAATGACTCGGTGGCAAGCAAAAAAAATTGAATTTGATGATATATTCCCTTCAAATTCCAAACTTCTTCCTTCTAAATACCTAATAGGCTTGTTGGAAGATCATCTACTTCAACTGGGTATTGGCAATGTAATTGCTACCGATGCATCCATGAGTGAAGAGAAAGCGGGTGTAGGTATTTTCTCAGAGGCTTTATCTTGGTCATTCTCAGTGCGTCTTCCGGATTATACCCCCATATTTGAAGCAGGGCTCCTCGAAATTATTTTAGCCCTTCGAAAACTCTCAGAGAATGATTCGGCGGTTGTTGTACTTACTGATTCGCTCTCTGTATGTAAATTTCTAGCTACAGCGTCCCCTTCTGAGCCTTCAATTTGGAATGCATTTGCGTCATTTATCCCTAAAAACTTGTGTACAGTGCGGTTGGTATGGGTGCCAGGCCATCGTGGCATATTTGCAAACGAGATGGCAGATGCACTTGCTCGGTGGTCTCTTAATGGTCCTGTAATGTCCATTGTACCTGATACTGGTTTTATAACTGAATCCAGATATCGAAAATATACGTTACTTCAAGACACCATGAAAATGAGGTTACCAGGTCAAGAATATGGTCACCTTTCGTTTTCTTGGGATAACAAATGGTGCCCCACTCGTAAATTGGAAGTATCCATCTCAAAACTTCGATGCCGGATTCCTCCTCTTAATTTTTTTACTTATACAGGTCTGGTCAGGTGCCGTCTCCTTTATGCTTTTACTGTCAAGAGCCTGAAAACATCGAACACGTTTTAATTTCTTGCCGCCGCTTCGTTAACCTCAGGAAAAAACATCTCGAAGTTTTATTCCGGAAATTAGGAATTTCTCTTAATTCTGAAAACATTCTTTCCCTTGGGGCTTCTTCTCTGGGCCACAGCAACAGGAACATCTGCATTGCCGTCTGCGAATTTCTTAGAGACTCAAGAAGAATCCCGTGTTAAGTTTTTTCCCAATCAAAATTTATTACTTTGGACTTCTCACAAATTTGTTAACAATCTATAATATAATCAACAATTCTATATACCATTTATGACCGGTTAATTATTTTCCTCCAACAAAATTCTAAATTACTCCCTCATCAACCGCCGGATAATGGCCAATCCCCCGTAGTGGGTACGAGCCATATGTATGGGTACAAACAAACAAACAAACACTGCAGTGTGTTTGAGCCAATCCATCGTCCAAAGGAAAGGAGGGGGGAGAGGAGGCTGGGAGATTACACAAAAAACAGGTCCCACTTTCCTACCCTGTGCTGGGGTGGCGATAATATGGGGATAATGGGAGTTGAAATATAACTATAAAGAGATAACTTCCGATCCGCCACGGTGATCTATGTTATGGTGCTCGACCGCTGACCACGAAGGTCGCGGGATCGAATCCAGGCCGCGGTGGCCGCATTTTCGATGGATGCGAAAATACTTGAGACCCGTGTTCTTAGATTTAGGTGCACGTTAAAGAACACTAGCTGGTTGAAATATCTGCAGCCCTCCACTACGGCCTCCCTCATAAACATATCGAGGTTTTGGGATGTTAACCCCCAACAATTAATTATTTAGGAGATAGCTTCCTCACCTTAACGCTAGGCGCCGCTACAATATAAGCCCACTCAGAGTTGCTCTATATGGCTACCGAGCTCATACAGTAACCCTAAGATCACTAGAACCGAGTTCATGTATTATAGACACACCAACGGAGCCGGGTTAAGACGTGTTAGCAAGACTTCTGGATAGACAAGCACGCTCCGTGTGCCCTTGAATACGGCTACATAGCGTTAGGCCAGCATTTCTAAAGATGAAAACCATCGTGTCAGGTCTCAAGTAAAGTAGAGGATTCGTAGAGGAGAAAGGGGAGGGGACGCCGGAGCCACTCCGTAGAGTAGAGGATTCCTAAAGGAGAGAGGAGGAGAGGACGCGCATGCGCTGTGGGTGGGACGCGGGCGCCGCTCCGTAGAGTAGATGATTCCTAGAGCAGAGAATGGGGATGAGCGTAGGAGAGGATAGGGGAGGGGACGCGCATGCGCTGTAGGGGGTGTGGGACGCGGGGGCCGCTCCGTAGAGTAGAGGATTCCTAGAGTAGCGAAAGGGGGTGAGCGTAGGAGAGAGAGGGGGAGGGGACGCGCATGCGCTGTGATGGTGTGGGACGCGGAATGAGGGACGGACTAAGCCCCCTCCAAACACATGCAAGCAAGATCAAGGAATGGGGTCAACCTGGGCGACAGACACCACCTGCCTAGCCATTGCTAAGCAGCCTCTCTGTGCTCTCGGCCATGACTCTGATGACTGTGATAGTGGTTGACGGCCTTCATATTACTACAGTGTTCTGGTTCGCATAATGGGTGCTTCCCTACTTCATGAAAGTGGCCGGACGCGGGACGGTGGACGGAAGACGCGGGAGGGACGGACAGAGCCCCGAGCATAAGATGCTTCGCATCTAAAATGAAAAAAAAGATGTATGTGAGCGCGCGAACTGCTCGACTACTTCGTCAACTCTACCCTTGCGGCAACGCGTGAGGTGAAAAAATAAAAAAAGATGTACGTGAGCGCGCGAACTGCTCGACTACTTCGTCAACTTTATACTTGCGGCAACGCGTGAGTGAAAAAATAAAAAAAGATGTACGTGAGCGCGCGAACTGCTCGACTACTTCGTCAACTTTATACTTGCGGCAACGCGTGAGTGAAAAAATAAAAAAAAGATGTACGTGAGCGCGCGAACTGCTCGACTACTTCGTCAACTTTATACTTGCGGCAACGCGTGAGTGAAAAAATAAAAAAGATGTACGTGAGCGCGCGAACTGCTCGACTACTTCGTCAACTTTATACTTGCGGCAACGCGTGAGTGAAAAAATAAAAAAAAAGATGTACGTGAGCGAGCAAACTGCTCGACTACTTCGTCAACTTTATACTTGCGGCCACGCGTGAGTGAAAAAATAAAAAAAAGATGTACGTGAGCGCGCGAACTGCTCGACTACTTCGTCAACTTTATACTTGCGGCAACGCGTGAGTGAAAAAATAAAAAAAAGATTTACGTGAGCGCGCGAACTGCTCGACTACTTCGTCAACTTTATACTTACGACAACGCGTGAGTGAAAAAATAAAAAAAGATGTACGTGAGCGCGCGAACTGCTCGACTACTTCGTCAACTTTATACTTGCGGCAACGCGTGAAGGTGAAAAAAAATAAAAAAAAGATGTACGTGAAAGCGCGAACTGCTCGACTACTTCGTCAACTTTATACTTGCGGCAACGCGTGGAGTGAAAAAATAAAAAAAAGATGTACGTGAGCGCGCGAACTGCTCGACTACTTCGTCAACTTTATACTTGCGGCAACGCGTGAGTGAAAAAATAAAAAAAGATGTACGTGAGCGCGCGAACTGCTCGACTACTTCGTCAACTTTATACTTGCGGCAACGCGTGAGTGAAAAAAATAAAAAAAGATGTACGTGAGCGCGCGAACTGCTCGACTACTTCGTCAACTTTATACTTACGGCAACGCGTGAGTGAAAAAAATAAAAAAAAGATGTACGTGAGCGC
>JALIZH010031240.1:0-16207 GCA_030522465.1 Rhipicephalus appendiculatus | reverse complement strand
GTTGTTTACACCAAACGCCACGCAGGCCACGCCGTTGAACTTTTTGAACACCGCGCCACCACTACACGAACGCCTTTTCTCGTCTTCGAACTAAGCCAAATCAATCCAAGGCCAAATCCAAAAAGCATTTATGGCGGTTTGGTTGAGATCGGTTGAAATTCTTGCTCGCGTGTAGGTGCGAAAGAAGTGTGAACATTGTTTTGTCCACGATTTTCACCGAAATGGACCAGCGACTGGAGACATTGTATAGGTAAGTAGTTTAAACTTGCTTTTCAGCCGTTTTGTGGGATTTATCGAGAGGGCTAGCTGTTGCACCGGGACCGCTAAAAAGACAAAGATCGTGTCGTCACTAACTTACGCCGTGCCGTTTCGTTGCTCTTTTGGTTCTGTTGATGCGTTGGTTACTGCCCCCACCTTTCCCCGGTGACATGGACTAACCACTGACACTGGCAATGTTACGATACTTACGCAACTTTTTTCAACGGCTGTTGGCGCACTCCGTGCGCCAACAGCAACAACACTTCGCAGGGATAGGCCAGTAATCTAATTCTGACGTCTGTGGTCTCTGTGGCGAATGTAAAGCCCACTAGCTGTGACAAAAGAATAGATGTGGCCGCGGCCTGTGAAATTGTAGATGCAATTACACCATTGCAAATTGGGCCCGAGAAGTGATGCTAATCGAGCCCTCCGGCTTTATACAAGGAGAGTCTAGCCTGCCTAGCTCACTTGTTCAAAACACTGATTCAATCTTGAAGCCTTTTACAGTGCCTCGATGCGCAGTCTATTTATTTCGCAGGGTGATTCCACGAGAGATCGAACATGCATGTCCGGTCGATATTTTTGTTTTGTCTGGGTTCTTTATATGTTATGCGGGCACATTCAAAGTGCACGGAACCGAAAATTTTATTTCCGAAAAACGCTCCGAGCGCGAGAAAAAGATATTTGAAGGTGGCGGCGCGGGCGTCTTGTTTTTGCTCACCGCAATATTTTTGGATTTCGCGGCTGAATTTAATGCGAACTATAAATGTGGCGTCGAAAATGTTTTATCTTGGTTTTAATGGGCAATACTGTGAACTACATCCATGCTTTTTTGATGCTGTCCTCCAAAGGGAAAAAATGTAAAAAAAAATGGCAAACACGGCCCAAATCGAAAATGTTTGCTAAGTTTGATGCGTCTTCGCCCGTTTGCTATTTTACACAGAAACTTCAGAACTGTGTCACATATAGAAAAACGCCTTTAAAATAATTCTGCGAAAGATCGCTTTCCTACAAGCAGCGTAAAAAAAGAAAAAAAATAGTTAAAAGAGCAAGCTTTTTTTCAAAAAGGCCCATTTTCAAAAAAACAAAATAAAAAAAACCCCGGTCTCAATTCTGACGAAAATTTTTTATCGAAAAGCGCTTATGTCAGTCAATGCACGGTTTCAATATCATATGTCCTCCTTCGCTTTGTTAACGAGATATAACGGGCCAAAGCGCCCCTTGCTGTGTGTTCTCACTGCAGTGCATTTGATGGTTGTTATCAGCTTGCATTGGGCGTAAATATACAGTACTAATTATTTTGCTGCAGCGAAACTTCACTCTGGTGGCCTGTCTTCAGGAAAAATGTATTCTCAGTTTTTATTTGTGCCTAGCGTGTGTGGGGGTGGGCAGCTTCCGCTCTTTAAAAGACTACGCATACGCAGTTTGCAGCCTGCAACCTCGCCTAGAGCATACTTTGGAAGTGAATTAAAATATATTCTTAGCATTTGCTGTGTCCAACACATCGTACTGAGTGTCTTTGCATACAAAGGAAGCCTACAGCAGGCTTTTTATGGCCTCAAAATTTGCTCAAGATTTGGTGGCACTGCCCCTTTAAGCACTGTACATTAGTGGTTCAAGCTCAAACCAGCTAAATCTTGTCAGTGTAATTCATCTGCTTGTCAGCACATCACCAGAAGGAACCTTGACTACTTTATCTTACATAGATTGCAGCAGCCAAAATTAGAAGCTGATCAAGGGACACACACATGAGCACATATGTTCGATCTGGCCCTTTGAAATGGAGGTTCAGTTTCTTAACTGCATGCATATGTACTAGCTTTGTTTATATATGATCACCGTGTTGCCTAACTGCACTTAAAAAATGTTGTTGGAAGTATACAAACTGTGTTTTTCACAATTCTACCTGCTCTTCTGTTGATGATAGTGGTGCAAGGGTTAAAGAAGAGAATAAAGGGAGTGGAAAGAAAAACCACCTTCTAGACTAGAAACAGCTGCAGTTTCTTGACCTATAGTTTCACGAGAGCCTCTTAGGCCACATACTTTCACATTATTTTTTTCCTGCACTGTTTCCATCGAAGCATTTATATATGTGCACATTTTCACGAAGGGTGAGTTAGGCACTTTTTCCGTATACTCCCTTTCTTCTTAACCCTTTCAGTGCCAGTGATTCCAATTGGAATCATAAATTATGTAGGTCAGTCAGCAAGCATCTGGTAAAGATAAAGCGTTGTTCTTCCTCAAGAGCCCGTATTTAGCATCTGCCCTACATGTGGTGTCAACATGGTACACACAATACAGCGAGGTCACGTCTGAACGAAGAAATTACAGAAGCGGTCGTGCTGTTCGCGCATTTCGCTGAGGCAGCGTCTTCTTTCACCGTGCAGAGATAAGGCATTTATTTTAGTTCTGCGCTAGAAATTTGAATTTCGGCTATTGGACATTATGCTATCCTATCTAGATAACATTCTAAGTAATAAATGAACTAAAAATTATGGAATTATTATTAAATAAAATCTATTTATTAAATTAATTGGCACATTAATTACTCTTCACTGAAAAGTGTGAACAAAGAGTTTGTCAGTTTTTTTGGACTACCACGATCATGTGCATCTCCAAATGTGAAAACTAGTTGCTTACATTGAAAATAGTTAATTCGGGACTGAAAGGGTTAAACCCTAAGAAAGCCATTAAAACGTCGAAAAAGGAAAAACTGAGAGGCAGAAACAGAGACATTAAACAGAGAGGTGGCTACTAACAACTGACATTTATTTCGAAAAAACACCTCCTCCTATAAGTCCGTACAGAGCATGCTCAAAAGCACCCTTCTAGATCACTGCGCCAATCTTACCCATGAAAGTCACCACTGTTCAAGAAAGTCACACTCTTTCCTGGTCAAAAAAAACAAAAGCTGCGCTTACACATTTTCCCGGACCAAGTTTCCAAATATGGTATGCCTCAATCTATTCTCTTTCACGCTGCGTCTTAGCCTTACCTACAACGGATACATTTCCAAACATGGGTGTACAAAATCGCACTGCTTACATTGTAGCGGAAGGTTACCACCACCGCCAGAGGGTAGATTTCCATGCTCCCGCATACGAATGTTAATACATCGACCAAATTGTTCAATGTATTGCTTATCACAACTAAGCGGAGTGCTATACGCCACACATGTGTCACATGCGCAGTTGACACGTTTGTTTCTCTGCTTTGTGTGCCGAGCTGCGCAACCCTCTTACACAGACCTGCCAGTTTGCGTGGTGCGGAACAGACCAATCTGGTATCATTTCAGGCAGCAGCCTCTTTCAGCCTTTGTGAGATACTCTGCACGTACGGCATAACTAGCAGGTTCTTTTTTCTTATGGTCTCGAACATCACGATCACTCCTGTGAAACCTCCCACTCTAAACTAGTTAAAAGGGCTATCGCCAATTTATGTTTCTCAAATGCTGTGGCTAGGAGCTGCACCCATCAAATGCAATATAGCGTTGTTCAGCAGCAATACAGCCTCTGGCGGCAGGCTATCCTAAGACTTTGATCACGTAGCACTGTGGCTGAATATTTGTTCATAGCATCTCAGATTGAAACACAGTAGTGATTGTGATGTTCGAGACCATAAGAAAAAGAACCCGGTGGTTATGCCGTACGTACACGATATCTCACACAGGTTGAAAAAGGTTGCTGCCTGAAATGATACCAGATTGGTCTGTTCCGCACCAAGCAAAACTTGCAGGTCTGTGTAACAGGGTTGCGCAGCACGGCACACAAAGCGGAGAACGCGACATCAAATATCAACTGCGCATGTGACACGTGTGGTGTATAGCATTCCGCTTAGTTGTGATAAGCAATACATTGGACAATCTGGTCGATGTATTAACGTTCGTTTGCGGTAGCATGTAAATCTACCCTCTGGCACTGGTGGTAACCTTTCGCTACAATGTAAGCAGTGTGATTGTACACCCATTGTAGGTAAGGCTAAGACGCAGCATGAAAGATAAAAAAAATTGAGGCGCACCTTATTTGGAAACTTGGTCCGGAAAAATGTGTAAGCGCAGCTTTTGTTTCGTTTGTGACCAGGAAAGAGTGTGACTTTCTTGAACAGTAGTGACTTTCATGGGTAAGATTGGCACAGTGATCTAGTAGGGTGCTATTGCGCATGCTCTGTACGGACTTAGGAGGAGGTGTTTTTTTTTAAATAAACGTCAGTTGTTAGTAGCCACCTTTGTGTTCAATGTCTCTGCTTCCGCCTTTCAGTTTTTCCTTTTTCGACGTTTTAGTGGCTTTCTTAAAGTTAAAGTATGTACCAACTTGCCCAACAAGCAACTCTTGAATGCCTTTCTTCTCTCTCCTTACTCCCCACACATAAATTAGCTGAGGAATCCACTTTGCTAAAATATTTTTTTCCTTTTTTTACACCATTATCGTTGTTTAGACAAAGAAGGAATGGGATATAGGGGTAAACTTACAATATGGAATTTTTTATGGCACAAATGAAAAAAAAAGGACGACAAAGCAGGAAGTCATCAAGGGCTTGTCTACTGTTAGACACAACCTCATGAAATCAACAGTCAAGAAGTCAAGGAAAGCATAGGGGACATTATTTGTAGTCTTTTAACTGTAATGTAGTAATTGTGATATATGATGTAAAGAAATTAAGGTGAATGAAAAGACAACATGCCGCCCATAGGGAGCGAATGTACAACGTTCGTATAATGCGTCGGATGCTCTACCAATAAGCTTCAGCAGAGGTCATCCATCTGTCCACTTTATTGAGTACTATATCTGTGCATATAAGTGTGGGAGTGTTAGCCAGTACTGCTCGCAGCCATGACTTTCGTAGAAATTCTAATGTCATTGGCGACGGTGGTGACATTGGTTGTGAGTGAAAAATCGCCACTGTCCATGAGCAAAAGTTCAAAATAGATAAAAACAAATAATAATAAAAAAAAAACTCCCGCCTGAGTGATGATCAAAATCAGGTCTTCTGCATGCAAGCTGGTGTTCTATCACAGAGCTATGCCAGTGCCTGAAACTGCTTCATGAAAAAACAGAATGTCATGTAGTGAGAGGGGTCTGCTTGTAATGTTGTGTGGCAGAATCGTAGCATCGCACCAGGCTTCAAAACATGAATTGCGCAATGAGTGGGCAGTTTAAAGCTGCCCATCCATTAAAAAAGTGCGCAGGTGCTCCTGGCACCTTACAGATGCATAGCGGGCACTTCACAACCGTACTTGCAGTAGACATTCTACGATAGCTTCAAGCGGCCAATGTTACTCACGCAACGTTAATGTTCCCTTCCTTGCGGCACTGTTGAAGGTGGTGCAAACGGGGCCCGATTATGGTATCATGTTCTACTCTTGAAGAAGCTCAAGTGACCTCCAATTTTTTGCCACTTGGTGCCACATAGTACGTGATTGTTTTACGGGTTGGCCACTGGCCGATAATTCCTCGTTATGAGTTAACATTCATTCATAGCGGGAGTCTTGTTCCATCAGACTTACTGCCTTCAGGTAGTATGCGAGGGTTTATTGATAAGGTGCCAGCCCGTTAAACGATCGGGTGCGACATTTCGCCAGGTGGCAAAAAAAAGTGTGTTCCACACTCGCAGTTGTAGCTACAAGCAGCTAAAACTCCCTGGTTTACATGCAGAGAAATACCCAATAAAGTGCACGTAGGGATGACCACTGCCTGAGTGCAATTGGTATAGCTTCGAATGTGTTATCCAAAAGTTGTAGGTTTGCTCCCTGCGGGCAGCAAGTTGTCTTTTCGTCCACTTTTCTTCTTTCCTCACTTTTATAATTACTACACTATAAATAATCTCCTATACTTTCCTTGTTGCATGTTGGTTTCATGAGGCAATGAAAAAAAGTGGACATGTACCACACAGATTGCAGCAGTCGTATAGTTTGTTTTGTGAACAGTAGGGCATACACTCACAATATTTTTCTCTTCCAGGTGTCTCCAAACACAATTGTGACAGCTACAAGACAACTATCACCACTAGGAAGGCTTTTGAGCTTGTCTCATGTGCTGCAGGAATATCCAGACACAACTACTCTGAAGAAAATAAACCTCTTGAGCATTCTGTAGACAGATTACATAATAAGGAATCCTTTACACATTACTAAATCCTTATGCAGTGTGTAAAGAGACTGGGCATCATGGTATGGGTCAAAAGAGCAAAAAGACAAGTGCCACGAGAAGAGGAAGAACACAGGCATTGGTGTCACAAGGCACATGCCAGCATTTGTTGCTGCTCGGTATTAGAGACCAGCTAGTTCTTGCTGGACGTTTAGTCCAGATCCAGACAATGTATGACACGGAGCACCGAAGCCATGTACTCTTGCTGGAAATCTGATTCAGAGACCAGGCGAGGTAGTCCATCATACCAGGAAACCAGGTGAGGTGGTCTACTGTACTAGGGACCAGGCAAGGTGGCTGCTGTTCTGTTTGCTTTTCCAGGTAGCTGCTGTTCCATCTGTTGTTCCGAGTGGCTGCTGCTGTTTTGGGCTTTCTGTCGGTGGCAAGCATTGTAGCTGGGCTTACTGTGCTACTCTAGAGGCCACAGTGGAGTCTTTTGCTGCCACTTCTGCAGCTCCCAGTCATGCTGTGCTGTGGGTAGACCCATGGTGACGTCCGCAAGTCAAGCAACTCTTCAACTCAAAGGATTCGTCGTGTGAATGGGCTCTCACCACAAAGATAAGGAACGGCGAGAGGCAGTATTTACATTTGTACAAACATTTTATGTTACCAGTACCAATACATGATAAGCTACTTTCTTTTTTGAGTAATATTTGATGTGAAAAAATTTGTATTTTATTTATCTGTAAATATATATAATTTATTTGACTGAGTGCACTTCGGTTTCAATCGTGTCCTTGGTGAGTGGCTCTGGGCCCACACCATTATGCTTTCCATCACACTTAGGCGTTGTTTAGCGCTCACAGGTTGAAACTGTGCAACTTAAAACTAAGTTATCAATGCAATTTCATTTCTAGCATCTTCAGTTCGTGTCGTATTGGAGTAAATTCAACTTTAACACTCATATCAGAGGCAATATTACTTTTGGTGGCCAGATTTGTAGCAACATGACGCAGTTAGCTTGAGCAATTTTGCATACCAGTCGTTATTCTGACGCAGACACTTGGGCTAGTTGGTGATAACTTGGGCATCTGAACAAATGTAAAGGAACGCTCGTGTAAGGAATATACACGCAGACGCCCTTCCTGTCTACGAGTCTCTTCCTTATTTGAGTGTTGCTTTGTGCTTGTGTTAATATGTCTGCCGTGTTTCAATCTGTGAGCACTGTACTGTCGGCCGCAAAAGTTTGCGGGATTTGCAGCGCGTGGCGGAGCGACGAAAAACTGCATCGCTGCGTCACCTACCGTGACGCGGCGGGTGTTGAGGATATCGGCCTCAGTTGCTGGATCTTATCCGGATCCAGCAACTGAGGCCGATAGCTCAACACCCGCCGCGTCACGGTAGGTGACGCAACGATGCAGTTTTTCGTCGCTCCGCCACGCGCTGCAAATCCAGCAAACTTTTGCGGCCGACAGTATACATTCAGGCACAACATGCGTACAAGGTCCAAAATATGTCCACGAAGGGATCCCATTCTGGATCTCCGGTGGATGTGCGAAAATGTTTTTTTTGAATATCTGTCAAACATCCGATAGAACTCCAGCGGAGATTTACGGATCTCCAGTGGATATCCGTTACAGCCGAAACGGATATACATCGGATTTCCGAGGGATATCTGTGGTTGCTTGGGGCGGGGAATCGGTTTTTGTCGTCTTGCTACTCGCTGGCTAAAACAGCGGCATTTTCGTTATAGCAATATGTATGAACATTGTGAACTTACAGTTCATTCGAACTGACGCCCTGGTCCCGGCACAGCCCAATGTACTTCTATGGGGGAAAACTCCCGATAATTGGAACTGGGAGCCCTCTGGCTTTTGTTCCCTCCTCGCAGAAATCGGCCCAGAATGATCACCCAAATTACTCATTACTTTAATCTGTGTAAATCAAGTGTAGTGATTGGTTTTCCATGTGTGCTTTTTGTGGTTACAAATGTCGTCTGTCTGCTGCTACTGCTGTATGGGTGACACGGCCCAGTCAAGCAATGTTTGCCTTTAGCAGTGTCCCCTTGGACAAGTTTCAATATTGTTCTGAATAAACTAAGAAAGAAAGACTGTTAGCTTTGATTACGTCAACTCAGCCATGTAAATGAACGTGTTTTGGAGCACCAATAGCTTCGTATATTTTGGCATTAAGGCTCACTGCTCACGTGAATGCAAGTCGCTGCATGTTTCTAGAGTGTCACTGACTGATCAATAAATTCTGTTCACTGTTAGAGCATGAACTTCATTTAGGAAATTACCTGCCACAAACGTGTTCTATTGCCTGATTTGCAGGAACGAGTCCAGGAGTGGTTTCTCTGGGTTCTCCCAGCACAGTGTGCAGCAATGTCTGTTCATTCTAGTGCCTGCCCACTAATTCGAACATTTTTGTAGTCCCCTTTGAGTTCGAATCAATGAGATTTTACATACACAATTACAATCACTCAAATGGCTCTAGCGACCTCACGTAACAGGCAGTGTGCTTGTACAATTAAATATATTTTTTAAAGGTACTCGTGAGGCAGAAATTAACCAACAGCTTCTTCAATTTAAGCACTCCTAACATACAGTGCTGTGCTATCTGTTGCTATCCGCTGACTTGCGTACTGTTGTCTGTTTGTAGGTGACGTGGCTGCAATTGGGAAACGATGGCGAAACCTGAGAGATACATTTTGTAAAAAATTGTGCGAAGCAAAGAAGAGGACTGGTGCACCTGCTGGGGAGCCAGTGAGCTCGTGGAAGCACTTCACGCACATGATGTTCTTGCGGGACATTGTGGAGCCACGAGTGTATGATAACCTTTTTATTTGCCACATAGGGCTTTCAAAACAGCACACAGGTGCAATAATGTTGGTACTTAGTTTGGAGCAGGAAAACTTTGCATTTAGAACAAGGAAACAATGGCCTGGATCACTAACCCATCACTCACATGCATTAATTATGCTATTAATATGATAGAGATGAAACTAACTCTTAGCAGATTCTCATGTTCTATTAATGGCTAGTACACTCATTCAACTTGCTAATGAACACATTTAACACTATTTTCAGCGAATGTTTTTCTTTGCTTCACTTGAAAACACAGTGAACAATAATTTAAGTCGAATTAAAACATCACACATGCTTATAAAATGAAACTAACTATAGCATCACAAAAAGGGGTAGCTGATATTCCAGCGAATTCTGCAGCAAATATTTAAGTACAACTAAAATTAATAAATGTGCAACAGATCACACTGAAGATGTGCTGTAACATTATGTACAGTGTGTAATATAACTCGCGAAGCATCATCCATGTAATGAGGTTTATGGGAAACAGAAGTGTTTAGAACAGTAGACAAGAAATGGTGTGATACTAGCAAAGGCCCACAGATTTACTTACGTTGCTAAAAATTTTCACCATATCTGGGTAAATGAAGATGTAGGGGTTCCCTTATACTTCAAAGCATCCGTTCAAGTTTCAAGATTATTGTTGGCAAAGTAGCAATATATAAAATGAAGATGTTCTACAGACTAGAATGGCTGACAGTTGGGCTTGTTGGTTCATGATCCGAAGTGTTGAATTGCGCAAACAAGACGGGGACTACAAGAAGAGACGACGACACACAGTGTCTGTGTGTCGTCGTCTCTTCTTGTAGTCCCTGTCTTGTTTGCGCAATTCAACACTTCGGGTTACAGACTAGGTTCCTATAGTCAAGACTGCAGGGGGGACCTGTGATGAACAATGCATGTATTAAAAATGCATAGGCAAATGGCAAGACAATATCAATTAAACACTGTTATATAACAATCATAGCTATAAATGCTAAACTATAAAAATAGTAATAAGTAGAACAAAGACAATACAATAACACTACAATTCAAAAAGTTCAGAATAGAATGATATGTGATAACAGAAGGAGTGAATTTAATATTAGAGGAATGCTTCAGGTAGCTATATAAAGTCCCATAATGAAATAGCAGTGAATGTCGAAAATTTTGCCTTAATTAGTGAACTTGTGGTAGTAATGAACTTTTACAAAAACTAGCACATTTGTTTTTTAGCAAGCCACATTGTGATTACAGATAGGAGGAATTCACACAAATTGGTCAACTTATATATAAGCTTCAGTGTCACTGCCATTTCATGCACACTGATGTGGCCAAAATAAAGCAGAGCGTGCCAGCGTGGCTCAATCGCAAGCCAATGTGCCATCAGCACTGGCTCAAGATATTTCAAAATGGTTTGGCTTTGCCACTAGGACAGCTACACAAGTTTCATTATGAAAACCATTACAGTTGACCTGTAGGTTCGTGTGTCTCGGCACAGGTGCAGTAAAAAATATGCAGAAAGCAGCCGTTTGGTGCAACACCACTATAAAGAAGTACTTTATTATGTGTTGTAATCTTAAAGCAATCTCATTTACATTACTCTGTGCCTTCTTATAGGACATCCAGCAACATGGACATTATGGAAGACGACCTGTCAGCGAAATCCTCGGCAACGAGAGAGACAGTCTGTTCGAAACACAAAGAAAAATGCTCCTAGACATGGTTGACGACACACAGACATCACCCAACACTAATACAACCCCTTCATCACAGTCTTCCGCACTGACACAAAACACAAGCGCTTTCTCAAACGTGACACGAAGCACTAAAAGAAAAAAAAAACAACGCAGACACAGTCCTAGATGACATAGACAAACAACTCCAGACATGCGTAACAGATACACAACATTTCCTCCTTTCATTATCTACACAAATGGACAAAGTCCCACCCCATTTGTTGGGGCTATGCAAGATGCCATATTATGGATGTTGTAAACCATTATGAGGCAGGGGTTGTGCCTACTAGTTCGCTGCCACTGCAGCCACCACAGCAAAGGGAGTGAAGAACTCCGACTGTTTGCAAAGCAAACGAAATGTATATTATTTGTAAAGAAATGTCTTCAATGATTTGTTTTGAAGCTCACTTGAATTTTTTGTCTTGTGAACCAGGCACTCTAACTCATTGGCAGGTGCTGAAAGTCCCTCGGCTAACAACTTCCTTGCTGCCTCTCATGAGCATAGGATCATACGTCAAGCAAAAGCATATCTGTACTATCCGATAGTCCCTCACCAAGCGTGTGCATGGCTGCTGCTGGTCTGATCCCGGCGCCAAAGACCCGATGCTGCGCTGGTGGAGGAGAGAAGGAAGCACGCCGTCATTCCATATGTTCATGGTCTTTCTCATCGACTGAAGAAGGTGGCCTCCCGATACAATGTTGACATGGTTTTCAATGCCAAGAATAAGCTAGGTTCCATATGTCCAGCTCTTCACAAGCGCCTACGTAACAAGGGATTGCCTAGGCAGACATGTAACATTAATCATAGTATGCCTTTTGTTCCTTCCGTGTGCAACGCTGTCTATCACATTCCTTTCACATGTGGCCACTGCTACATAGGTCAGACCGGCCGATGCCTGAATGTTAGGCTAAGGGAGCACCACAGCTCCCTAAAAGGTGCCCCCTATTCACACCTCACGCGTCATTGTTGAAATTGTGGATGCAATCCCGAGTTCAACAAAACCACCGTTCTTTTCCGACAGATAAACAAAACAACAAGAGAATTAGTCGAAGCCTTCCATATCGAACAAAAATGCTTCCACGTGCGTCAGCCAGCCGTCTATTAACCTACTAACCAGTGAAGTGGCTGATCTAGATAAGTCTTTGGTGCTGGGATCAGACCAGCGGCAGTCATGCGCACGCTTGGCATGACCACGGTCATTTTCTCGCCCCAGTTGTTGCTACTCTGTCTTGTGAACCTCATGGGCAGGAGGTAGTTGTGTGGTTTTGGTTTTTGTTATCATTTTTAACTGGGAGGTGATAGCTGTTCCTCAATAGTTAGAGTGGTATCATGCAAGCGATTTCTCTGTTTTTTGTTGCCTTTGGTGTATGATAAAACTTGGCCATCTTCGGTGAATAAACTTTAGTTTGAAGTTAGCGCTTGTCCTGTTCAGTCCTTCTCGTGTATCTTGTCTGTTTTCGCGCTCCAAAATACCGCCATGGATCAGTACAAACTCGCCCAAATATCTGTGCTTCTAAATGTAGCTATGAGTTAACAGTATGCCTCTGAACCATGTTTCAGTGTGGCAGTCAACAATCTCCTGTGGAAGCTGATACCACTAGGAGATTGTGTGTTACCATAGCATCATGACGGCAATAGGTCAATGCTTGGCTTTTGTACAGAAGGCGCTGCTTCCACTTCAAAACAAAAGCATGTCAACTTACGCCAATTCCAAGCTAGCGTAGCAGAGACACTGCTGGCAGTAGGGAAATGACCAGTTGGCAGGCCGTCACTTCCAACACAGCCAGCCATAAAGCGCAACGCTACTGGAAAGCCACACAAGCAGAAGTGCGTCTGACGGTGTCAGTCACATGCCAATGCGGAGCAGCAGCCGGCTTTGTTGAAAGTCATGTCCCTGGCAGAAGCACAATTTTTCATTTGCCAACTGCATCAAGTGCAGTGTGTACCTGTGCTTCAACAAGGATTGCAACTGTTTTGTGGCCTACCGCCAGTGACTGCTGAGTACTAGCTGGGTCCCACCCATGCACTACTGCCCAAAGTATCATATATGATGCATTCTTTTTTCGGGTGAAATACAGGTGCAAGAAAAAAAAAATTGATCTTTTGTAAGTCTTGTGCTTAACTTCTTTTTACATGTCCTCTGGTCCTGCTGTAACCGAACAAATAATGTGTCCCGTCATTCCGCATTGGGAAAAAAAAAAAACATTTATCAAGAAACTAAGTCAAGCGTCAACTCTGAAACGAAGTAAGAGATTTCAAAATTCAGAACTATAGTCACAACATTCTGAATTTACACTGCTTTGCGCTGAATGATACTACCACGTAAGCACCTTTAAAATGCATGAAACTCTCCCAGGAGCCAGAAGTGGTGTGTGTTGTACCAGTCATTAAAAACTGATTCTGATACTGTGCAATATGACATACTGCACACTATCAGAATTTGTATAGTAGACTCGTATAGTACACTGGTGTGCAATATTACATACGCACACCAGTCTACAATACGAGTACACCACACATTCATAATCATTTAAGGTCACATGTATTGTAGAACAATCACTAAGGTATGCACTGGTCATGGCATTAACTGACCCTACAATAAATTGCATAAGCTCACTGCCACTTCTGCTACGGAAGGCCATTGTCAGCCTTGTCGAAAAAAAAGGTGACAGGGTTTTGCACTTTATTCAAAAGAATTCAAGGCTACCTGCTGCTGACATTCACGATAAGAGTAAGTTGTAATCCCGACTTTGGTAAATAACATTTCAAGCATATCAGATGAAATTAACAGGCTCACCGCGGGTGATAGGTGCTTCATGGGAAGCCTTCGGAATATAAGTGTGTGAAACGAATATCTAAGAGTAAAACGTCAGGAGCCTGACTATCACAGAAGTTTCATGAAAAATCTGTATTGCCTAAAGAAAAACACCGTGTATGTCAGGGGTCTCAAACACGCGACCCGCAGACCTCTCGCTTGCGGCCCGCGGCCCACCCGTGACTCTGTTCGGCCCACTTGTTTCAATTTTTTTTTAAAGTCTGCTCATGAGCTGCACAGGCATGGCTGGTCTCAACTACTTTTGTCGTGAGGAGTGCCCTGTGGTCACCATGTGTTGATACATAACCATGAAACAAAAGTCTAATTGAGAATCGGCGTCCAGAATTTAGTCATTTTGGAGATAGGTATTGATATCTTGTGGGGAATAATGGCACCAAATGCTCTTCAGTAATGACTCATACATGAGATATGAGAAAGATCTTCAAAATGGCAATGTCAGCTCACATTTTGTATTACATACTCAACCCCCCCCCCCCCCCCCCCCGATTTTGCCTTCTTCATTGTCCTGGCCCTTGAGTGAGTAAATTTTTGTGCCTGTGGCCCCTTTGCTGAGGTGAGTTTGAGACCCCTCTGGTGTATGTAATCATTGCAAATAATATATGTAGTAACCGCAAATAAAGATATAGAATAGTGGTTGTTTCAGTCATAACCTTACACTACATGTTTCTTTTGTAGAGCTCTTCACACATCCAGGAGGACGCGTGTCAAAATTCTCCTGCCAGTATTAGTAACAACCGAAGCGCCCAAGATGGTTCTTCGGACCATGGGGACTCTGTAAACTCAACTTTAATCCGGTGTGGTGCACAAGAACCAGCTCAGAGAAGGAGAAGCAATGACACAGACGGAGTGTCTGCCGGTTATGCCAGTGATGTTGCATACCATTGTCTGCTAGTGCAGCTAGCCTGGATGAGGACACTACTGACAAGGAAGCCATGTATTGCTGTCAGGAAGACCCAGATGACATGGATGGCAACTGTGCAAATGATCATGCCAATGGAAGTGGAAATAATATATGAGATGCTCCCAATGACTTCAACAAATCTTCGCAAAGCTCTCGGATGAAACACTTCCACACCAGAAGACATCGAAAGCGCGAGCGCTTCTGCTAGTTCTGGCACACATTGTGACGGCAGGATTGATGTGGACACAGGTGAGGGGCTTGCTCATTCTCCTGAACACTCCGTTTGGTGAGGCTGTGGTGCCATCAACAGCCTACACGTTTCATACAGTTTGGAAGCACAAGAAGGGGCACTGAGGATTCATTTGTATTGCCGGCACTGCCATGATTATCTCGGCATTTTCCAAGAGATGCCAGCAAGAAGTCAAGTCATCTGTGGTGGCTGTGATATGCAACAAAGTGCTAAGGAACTCATAGAAGCTGGAAGTTTCTTTGTTATGTTTGGCCTAAGACAACAGCTTGCAGATTTAATTGAGCACTCCGATTCCCTGTACCAGTCACCTTTAGCAGTAGTAAAGAAAGAAAACAGGTTTGCTGTGCACCTCTGCATCGTGTGTCATACTTAGGGCTTGTTCATTATGTATGGTAATGTTGATAACATACATTGATAATAGTATGCATTGACTTCAGCCGAATGAACCAAGCCTTGGTTCCCGATAATGAGCCAATGCATTGCCACTATTTTTCGTAATTTCATTTTTTAACAGGTATTGGCAGGCATTAATGGATGTTGAACCAAAACAATGACAAAGACAGATTTTGCATGTGTTTTGGGACCCGAGAACATGACAGTTTCGCTTTACGCCATTCGCCGCAAAGACAGCATCAGCTGTCTTCACGAGGCGAATAAGGAAGCTTGTGGAAGGCCATCCGAACATCCACTGCTATTTCAATGATGTGCTCATTGCCACTGCATCTTGGGAGGAGCACGTGAATATATTGCAGTTGTTTCTCGAGCGAGCAGAACAATCTATTCTAACAGTGCAGCCAACAAAGGGCCAGGCTGGATTTCGACTGTGGGGAAGCATGGCAACTATCACCATTAACCAGTGCCCTGGCGGCACGCTGAGAGCACATAGTGGGAAGAGCACAGTAAAGGTCGGCGTTTTCCTCTTGCTGCTCGCGTGCCCTCTCCGAGGGCCCTAGCTGGCCAGTGGCTCTCATGTCATGCCCCCGAATCCACTCCTGCGATTATGAAATCTTACAGGTGATTATGTCTAAAGCCAGGGAGAAGATAATCGGGGATTTCTGCACCTTATCAGACAGCCCCCCACATGAAATTATGCGTCTGAATATCTTCTCCGCTGACAAAGACACTGGTCATGCATTTGCTTAGAAAACGTCTAGGTGTGTGCTCATAAAAAGCAGCGCAGACATTTCAGCGCACATGCCTGGACAAATCCCTTACTACACCTTAATAAAAGACCGTCCAGACATCATTGAGACGCAAGAAATGCATAGGTACTACTGCTGCAATTAATCTAAC
>JALIZH010031237.1:0-51160 GCA_030522465.1 Rhipicephalus appendiculatus | reverse complement strand
TTTTCCGTAAGTCCACTGGACGTTCGGCCATGGATTTGCGTGGGTAAAACAAAATGTTACGTGAAATACAAACAATGAGCCAGTAGTAAACAGCACAGCTCACACAACAATGTCAACCTCTTCACTTCTGCCCCAGACGCATTTTAGGGTATATCCCACTATGACCTGTCTCCGTCAGTCAAAACCACATAACACAACCCCCGGCGGCGAAAGCGCCGACCCGGCGCGTCTATGGGGCCACAGCAGGAGGAGGGTGGTAGCGCTTGAGCCTTGATACATGGAAGACGTCACGGGATAACAGAGCAGAGGATGTCGAGGGATTATCGGGCACAATTTCGTACGTAACGTCGGTCACTTGTCGAAGCACGCGGTATGGGCCCGTGAAACGAGAAAGGAGCTTCTCGGAAAGGCCTGCATGTCGCGTAGGGGACCTAAGAAGAACGAGGGAACCCGGCGGAAATTGTTGGTCGCGATGCCGCTCGTCGTAACGATACTTCTGTGTTTCTTGGGACGCCGTTAATCTGTTGCGGGCAAGCTGACGGGCGTGGTCAGCGTAAGCAATGGCGTCGCGTGCGTATTCCGTGGTATATAGACTGTGCGGCATCATCCGGCAGGAAGGTATCCAACGGCAATGTTGGTTCACATCCAAACAAAAGGTAAAATGGGGAGTATCCAGCAGTGTCGTGCCGGGAGGAGTTGTACGCGAACGTCACGTAGGGCAGTGCGAGGTCCCAGTCACTATGGTCGGCCGAGCCGTATTTTGATAGCATGTCTGTCAGGGTCCGGTTTAAGCGCTCTGTAAGCACGTTTGTCTGGGGGTGGTACGAGGTCGTGAGCTTATGCTGGGTGGAGCAGGAGCGCAGGATATCGTCAACCACTTTTGAAAGAAATGTACGGCCTCTGTCTGTCAGCAGTTGACGCGGGGCACCGTGCATTAAAATAATATCGCGTAGTAGAAAATCGGCGACCTCTGTAGCGCAGCTTGTTGGCAGGGCTCGTGTAATTGCATAACGGGTCGCGTAATCGGTAGCAACCGCGACCCACTTCTTTCCGGAGGCAGATGTTGGAAAGGGACCGAGAAGGTCCAAACCGACACGGAAGAAGGGCTCCGATGGGATGTCGATGGGCGGAAGATACCCGGCAGGAAGTCCCGACGGCTTCTTGCGACGCTGGCAAACTTCGCATGCGTTGACATAACGGCGTACAGATCGCGCAAGGCCAGGCCAGTAGAAGCGGCGGCGCACAATATGTCCAACACCGTAAGTGCCGCTTAGGTCCTGTGGGTGTCCCGTTTGGGACATCCGATTAGGGACATTTGTTTTTGGTCCGGCGCATGTCCCTACTCGGCTTCGGACTTACGGATCTTAACGGGAGATCCGCCGGACTTGGCGTGCCGTCTGGTACGTACGGTGCACGAGAGCTCGTGCCTGCTACGGCTTCCGGAAAAATTACGTGTTTCCGACTCTCACTCTCATCCGACGATCTCTCTCTCTCTCTCATCTACTGCGGAAGCAACATAACATTCGCCATGTGACGCGTCCGTGTCCCCGAAAGCAGTCGGCGGAAATCGCCGTCCGAAGCTAAGCTGCGAAGGCGTCGCACTCGAGCGCATTCGAGCGTGCTCCTTTGGAGTTCGAAGCCGTCTGACTTAATGCGCCCAGTAACTCTAGTGCCGCTCATGTACTCGGCATGCGAAGGCGAGGTCACCGGCCGTCCGACTCATGACGTCAGTCAGTAGGTCGCGCCCATCGCTGCAGTCTTGTGCGCATCCGCCTTCGAGGACTTAAAGGGGTACTGACACAAAAACTTTGGTCTCGCGTTTTTTTTTTCTTTTTTTTTTTTGCTGCAATGTGTTGCTGGGGGCCTGTTAGTCATAACACGGCACCTCGTTTGCTGCAGCGCGCGACAGATATTTAATTACAAGCTCCTCATTACCGACCAGTTTCAGTTTCGATTTGAGAGAGCTCCAAAAACGACAAGCCGCCGGGTGCAACTGTCACCACCGAGCGTGCGCAGCTCTCGATCACGTCAGCACACATAACTGTGACGCACTTCCACGCGGTCCGCATCAAGAAGTCCTTTCGAATAGGAAACGGGACAGCAGTGTCGCCAAACACAAAACTTTCAACGCGTGCGCCGCGGCCACGGACTCACGACCAGCCGCCGAGAAGTATAGACTGCTGGAAGGAACGCGGCAAAATAAAAATGGCGGCTATGACGTCATCATAACTTGTTGCAGCGTGGTCACGTGAGGGGAAGTAGGGGGGTCACCAAGGGTCACCTCTGATGGTGTCAGTAGCGCGAGGGAGTCGATCGCTCACGCAAACTTCAAAATTAATTTAAGATACCTTCCAAGCTATATTCGCGCTGTTGATATTTTGCAGATGATATACACATGTTCACGGGAATCGAACCCGCAGGCTGTCTCGGCCGCGAAATTTTGTGTCAGTACCCCTTTAAAGTTGTATCCTACTAAAGGTATATACCACGTTCCTAAAAAAAATAAGAGAGATAGCAAACGTTAAAAAAAAAAAAGCCACGCCCGAGCAGGGGCTCGAACCCCTGGACCGTTAGGTTAAAAGCCTAACGCTCTACCGACTGAGCTACCCGGGCCACGAGAACCGGCGTCATTATACCGCGGAAAAAAGAAAAAAAAAAGAGAAAAAAAAGGAACCGAGAGAGAAATGAAGAAAGGTTGTGCCTGTGTTTCCGGTACGAAATTTCGGCAGGACTTTTCGTACGTCCTGTGTCAATTTGTCGTCGCTGCATGCTTCGCACGACAGCTACGAATGGTACGGAGGAATATTTGAATTATTATTATTATTATTATTATTATTATTATTATTATTATTATTATTATTATTATTATTATTGTTGTTGTTGTTGTTGTTGTTGTTGTTGTTGTTGTCGTCGTCGTCGTCGTCGTCGTCGTTGTTGTTGTTGTTGTTGTTCTTGATCATCCTGCCAATCAACGTTCGCGAATTGCTCTCCAAGAACATGCCTTTATAGCATGCTTTGGGGTTTGCATATGCACGGCCGGGCTAGAAGAGAGGCGTGCGCTTACTTCAAGCGCGCCGCTCCTCTGGCCCGGCCGTGGTACATGCTACTATACTTTTTTAGTTCACTGTAATGCTACACCGAGACTAGGAGCGCTGCATGGCGAAGTTGGTTTCTAAGCGTAACTCGTAGGTTGGCTTTAGCATGTTTCCATCTATGTCATTCGGTTTAAACGACGAAATAAAGACGGTAACACTTTTGTGTGATGACGCGTAAAGGTACAGTTTTCCTTGAACTTCAGCTCCATTGTGACTGGCTTCCAACAAATTGTCGACATAAATAACGGTACATGATCAGAGATTCTTTGTTTACTTTGCATTTCAAAGCCCAGCGTAATGAACATTTGCAGCGCGTCAGAAGTTACCCGTAGCGTTCCGGGAAAACTTCGATTGGATGGCGAGTTGGACGAGTTGGTAACTGTTCATTTTAACGTCAAGCGCCAATGGACAAAGACGGAGCAATAAAAAATGACGAGAATTTCAGAAAGCTCGTACTGGACAGTGAAGGGCAATTCAGATTTCATATTTGGCTCACGGAGAGTGCGCTATCCTCAACTGCCAAGAAAATTAGATATCATGTTTCAAAGATAATTTGTTTAAAGGGGAACACTTTCAAGGTGGACACCCCAAGCTTGAACACAAGGGGGGGCCAGGACCACCCTGACCCCCCCCCCCCTCCCCCTCATCGTTCACGCCACTGATCACGAGGATTCCATGTTCCTGGAACTGGTTTAAGGAAACAGGGTGAAAGACAAAAATTGAAAAAAAAAGTATGGCAGCTCCACTTCTGCGAAATCAGAGGAACTGAGTAGCATTGGCACCCAGCCATTCCCGTTCGTAGGGCCTCCACAGTGCTCCGTTTACCAAAACGTCGATGACGCCAATATTTGAGCTAAGCATGTAGGGTTTCCGCGGCACAAGAAGAATCTTGTTAGAGAGATTCGCAAGCTCGGTGTGCAGCATGTGCACTACTTATCACTGTTAGCAAAAATAAGCCGAGATGGGAGTAAATGACTTGTCCTCTAGCGCATGCCCCGATGGGGGGTTTTATATACTCCCTACAGGCGGTGTAAAAAATTTACTCCCCTAAAGCACGGTGTTTTTGGATGGATTGAGGGGAGTATTTATTTACATCCATCGGGGAATTTTTTCAGGTAAGTATGGGAGTAAATTTTTATATCCATCGGGGAATTTTCTCAGGTATGTATGGGAGTAAATTTTTATATCCATCGAAAAAAAAAAATGACCGCCTTTCGCAGCCGTACAATCTGCGAGCGAATGTTTAATTAGCTTCGAAGCACTTAACATTGATCACACGTACACAAACATGCACACAAATCTCGCAAAGTATTACAACACTCACATCGACCGCCACTCGCGCTGCACAACCAAACGTCGGTCGCCAGGTATATATAGGCACCGTATTTTGACCTCCCATGTTGCTCTGGTGGGCACCTCTTTTACGCGTAATTAAGCAAGAAACATTCATGGCGTAGGTATAAAAATACGATTGGCTGATAGGTACCCCTGAAATACACATATCCTTTATTTTAAGTCCGCCAAATATTGACCGCTTTTTTAATTGGCGAAACTTAATTATCAGCTGGCGCTCTCTCGCATGGGCTGAATTTGCATTAGCAGTACTGTGTGTGTGTCCATAATATGTACTGAATCGTATACAAACCCACAAACCACGAGCGGCCGTGCAGAGCACTTCAGCGGCACACACTCAGCAACACCGGCGAAGAACCGAGGCGCCCCGCCGCAACCGCGTTCTTGTCGCCGCCGTAGCTAGGCCTCTCTCAGGAGTACGGCCCGGCTATACGATGAACGACTGTTGGCGATCGCAAAATGCTTGCTGCTGTGCAGTTTTCGTGGTCGTTATTTTTCACACTAAAAAAAATAGGTGTTCGCTATCCGCGAAGTTTAAGCTACGGAGCGATAGACTTCAACGAACGAGACGGTTCGCAGTCGCGATTCCTGTTGCTCGCAGTGCATGGGCAGACGTATGTTAGTTCAGTGGGTTCAGTGTGCCTCTACCTCGTATCGGCGCTCGCCCTCGCGTTATGTGTTTGACAGCTGTGGGCACATGGTGCAGAAGAGACAATTTTAACTGTTATTCATTCCAGCAGCCTTTATTTACTGTGAAACACATTCTTTGATTCGCCGGTGGCCGGTGCGAGCTCGTAGAGCTCGCCACGGCGGCCGGTGCAGCAGTGCGAGCTCGCTACACCGCTGGCTTGATACCGACGACTTAGCGCAGCCTTCTTACCGCTTAGAGGTACCAGTGGTAGCAGCCGGTGAAATACCGGTGGCACTCCGAGAAGCAACCGTCACCGGCGGTCGGGGCGAGCGCGTTGCCGGCGCAGCTCTCACACCGGCCGCCGGCCAGCTTGATGCCGATGTCGTGCGAAGCCTACTTTGTACCGCTTCGAAGTTTTAGCCGGTGAAACTCCAGAAGCAACCGCTGACGATCGCGACAGCTTACTTTTGTTACCGTTGAAATTATCCTTCGCAGTTCTTCGTAACTTGGCACTTTGAAGCGAGGTATTCGCGGTGAGTCGGTGGCTTGTACTCGTGTGCTTGCTTGCATGGGCACGGCCGTTCGGACAGACAGCTCGTGGTCGGACGCTGGCGCGAGTGAAACTTCTCTCTGTCCAGAGTGGCTCAGCGGTGCGAAAGACCTTGACACGTTCGCACTAAACACCAACCGGCCGTTGCAAATCCTCGTTGCACTGATAATTTCGTTGTCTGTCGACAAATATTCACACGGTGAACCACACACGCACACATACGCACGTCACGAAGAAAAATAGTTTTTAAAACCCCATAGGGAGTTTCTAACCACGTGACACGCACGTCACGACGAAAAATACTTTTTAAAACCCCCGTAGGGAGGGGGTTTCTACCCACGTGACCTAAAACTCCGTGGGGAGTTTAACAAGGTCATGTCGTTCATAAACTCCGTCATTAAGCAAGGGGCGTTTTACGACGACATGTGCCGACTTCACTCCGCTACCAGGGAGTAAATGATTGGGGCATGGGAGTTTTGGGGGGCTCATATGCTGGAAAAGCTCCCATCTCGGCTAATTTTTGCTTACAGTGATTGCTGCGCTTTATCGACATCCTACTTGTTACGGCAGTTGAGATACGCGTCATCTGCAGCGAGTTCAGTCAGGTTGTTTCCCCCCATCAGCTGCAGCGACGCAGCGCCGGCGAAGCGTAGGGGGAGGGGCATTCGCTCACTTGGCGAGGCGGTGGCGCCCCCTCTTGCGCGGCTCCGGAGTCAGCCGCATGTTTTCGAAATGTTTTTAGCAATTTTTATTAATCATTTCGATTACTTCTTGGTTATTTTTGTTAATTATGTTATTTTAAACTTAGACCTTCTTGGTTCACTTTTACCCGGTTTTGAGCATTGCTAGCCTTGTTATGGCCTGTATGGCCTTTAGTGTCATCGTGGTCACGCCACCTGAGATGCATGGATGGACGACAAGCCGGGCCCCTAAAGTGCTCCGCACTTAGAAGAGTACTGACACGAATTTTAAATATTTTCGGGTTGTTGCTTTAAATAAAAACACGTACGGGCGTCGAGAACCCTAAAAAGAGTGTCGCAGTGCTGGGGAATCATTGAATATATTTTTAATACTCTTACCTTAAAAAGGCAATTTTGGTTTCGGCATCGAGGGGGCGGCTTCGCAGTGACGTGTGACCACAAGTCTGACGTCATGGGAGACTGCAACGCGTGACATACTAGCAACAGCTGTCAGTTTGCTGTCAGTCGCACGTCGTTGAATGGTCGTCCAGAGACTCCGACAGCGATTTCTACGATTTAGTCTACATGCAGGACGCAGATTCCGCAAACCCAGTGAACTGTGTTGACTTGTCGTGATAATGTCAATTGCGGTGGGGCTGGCTTGCAGATGATGCTCGACGAAAACTTTAAAATTAAAGTAAAATATTTTATACGTGTTGTCTGGCTTTGGTGTGTGGAGAGCGATGATAGTGCATAGCATAGAAATGAAAAAATGTCCCTTTTGGGGTGCCTCAAAATCGTGTCAGTACTCCTTTAAAAGTTTCTTTTTTTAGAGATTTGGAATTTGCAGTCTTTCCTGAACATTTCTGACTGTCACTCGCACGTGCGCGATTTATTCATCCGAAATATGACCTTTTTCTAAATCTATAGGTGGTTTCCGGCCACGCATCCTCTTACATGGTCCGTACCTCTCCTGTATTGGAAATAAAAAAAAAAGAAAGAAACAGCGGCAAAAACAAAACAAAACATGTTTTCTCTAGGTTCCGCAGAGTGGTTATTGTTTTTGTGCCAACAGCAACAAGCTCCCTGGCTTTCCGTGTTTAGCCGAACAAATGCTTAGATGCTGCCGGTATCACTTGCGACGTTCGCTCTTTGAATCCTGCTTCAAAGAGCTTCCATGGACAAGTTACAGTTGATACTGTACTGATCTTAAAGGGTGGCGGCATCGGTGGCCATTCGCAGGTAGAGAACGCATGACGATTTTGGACACTTTTTTTTTATACATATATAAACGTCTCTCCGAACTGGCGCCGCTGCAACACCACACACACGCGGCGAAAACCTCATAACACGGGCGGATCGCCGCGTCAATGACTGCGAAAAAAAAATTTTTTTAAAAATATGCCATCACAAAAGGGTATCCCAATAAAATTGTGGCCGTTTCCTTGTCCTTCTCTTTCCGACACATTTCTTTTATTAAGGCGAGAGTCTTAGATACCTCATAAAGCGTGAAAACTGACCGTCAGCGTCCCGCGGCGTTGTCGTCAACCCGAGTGATGCAACAATCATCATCACGTGATGACGTCACCATATTACGTCATCAAGGCGTTACAGATAGACAAAATTTGTGACGTCATCATACGTCACATACCATGACACCGTCGCTTGGTCAAAGGTGGGCCGATCACGGAGGCAGTGGAAAACCACCTTATGTGCAGAAAGATTTCGGAGGGGGGGGCGAGGGGAGGATAAACACATCGATTGAGAAGAAAAAGAACAAAATGGCTTCCGCCTTCGAGTCGTCTTAGGCGAATGCATAAGAGACACCGTGAGTATTTCTTTTTCAATTCTTTTTAAAGCTTTTCGCAATCCGTCAGCAGTTGGAAAAGGCGCTTTGCTCGCGTTGTCAATGAGACGAGACAACCGAGACGGATGCTGAAGAGTGACATAGAACCGAGTGCAAGAGGCTGGTGCTATATACTATGTTATACCGGCCCATCTATCGCACACAGCACACACCCTCGAACCAGGTAGGTATCATCCTGCACGAAATGCCTGTGAGAGTTTGCATCCAATGAACGGCGCGGTTTGTGCTTATCACCGCGTGCGCCGACGCCGATCGCGGGCGCTTAAGCGTGGAGGTGTGCGCCCACATTCAAATTAGCAGTTGGTATATGATCGCGCTGACAATAGGACCGTCAGCTCGGAAAAAAAAAACAAAATGTCCGTTCAATCGCTCGAAAGCCGACTGAGTACGCATTGCCTCTTCCCGGCGTGCAACACGGCAGGGAAGAGGCAAATAAAGCTTCGCTTTAAAATTATTTCTCCCTGTAGCATGCGTGTGAGCACGCTTTATAAAACCGACCGTCAATCTGTCGCATTCACGCCGAAGTCCGAATCATCTACACACTCCTCATTGCGTCGCTCGAACAAGATATTTGTCCTTTCAACAATCGAATGCTCCCTGGCAGATTGCGAGATGGCCGCGTAACGGCCCGCAAGGCTGCCAGTGTCAGAGTGTTTTCGCGATGTTTCCAAAGTCAAAGCAGGGATGACATGATATCTTTTGCCTTGGGTTTGCGCGTGAGCCTCGCACTTTCCATCGTGCGTGTTTACGATGTGTTGTTCTTTCCACAATCTCCTGCTCGGCCAATGCTCATTGTTACACGTGATCTCACCGTATAGAAAAAAGTCCGAACGTGTAGATGACGCCATGCTTTGCGTAAGGAATGGACAGTAAGAGCAACGAGCGATCAAGTCCATAAAAAATATCGCGGTGCGTGCACTCACCTCTGTTCAACATGGGGTCCCTGGAAGAAGGGTGAGTGTCCCGAAGGATTTCCTCGATGGAGAAACCGAACGCCGGCTTCATTGTGAATGGCCCTGAAGAGCAGTAGAAAAAAGAAAGGAATGCCACAGGCTGCGAACTTGCTTACTGCGACAGCGGCAAGTCGCTGTTACTGTTTTTCGCGCAACCTTTATTTTTATTTCTAATACTCCTGCTCTCAGCTGAGAGCGCAGCAGGAGGGCAATATAAAAAGTCAGTACAATATACGGAAAGGTTTCGAGATCAATCAAACATGCAAAGAACGTAGGGAAAGAGACGTTACAGTAAATATATTGCAACAAGTATTGGTTACATAAATACGCACAAAGAACTAGCATACATTTATTACATCACACACGCGAAACCGTGCAAGGTTGAACACCATTTTTACAATAAAACAGCAATATCACATTCCATAAAAAGTATTCAAAACAAAGAAAAGAAGGAATTAGCCTGTATGTGCTCTTTCTGTGCCAAGGGGAGGCTACCGACAACTGGTAGTGGTGGATGGTAGTAGGCAGTGTGGCATTTGATTGGGACAATATTAGTTCTTTGTACCTTCAATTTTACTGGCGAATTCCGAGAACGATTTGGTGTTTGTGATAGATGAGGGTAGTTGATTCCATTCCCTAATGGCAAGTGGAAAAAAATGAATGCTTAAAAGTTTCATTACTATATGAATATTCCGTTAGTTTATTGGTATGCTTTTGACGTGTAGGTCTAGACTCGGAAAACGAAATGTATTTCTACGCATTTATCTTAAAGCTATTGTTTAGGATCTGGAACAACAAACATTTTAGGCGGGCTTCTTTCGCTCTTTCTGACAGCGTTTTTAGATTGGATGCGTTTAAAAGGTTAGTTAGCGAGTCTGTGCGCCTGTACCTGTTGTGGATAAATCTTATGCCTTTTCTTTGCACTGCTTCCAGTTTTCTTAATCCTTTGATGCCCACTATTGCTCTGGGGCAACAACCCCAAAATTATTTTTTTCTGCAAACACACTCTGCTGCACCATACTTCTAACGCTATCTGTGGTAAGAGGCAAAGACTAGCGAGCCTCTTGCGCATCAAACAAATACGTAGAGATAGATGCATCGCCTTTTTGTAGTGTTGTGTTCCAGCGTCGGAGAGGTGACAAATCAAGCTCCGCACACGGGAGTAAATTTATTCGACTACAGTGGAACGGAACGCTACTGCGACATCTCTTAGTCTTGAAATTGCCCATAAAGTGTTTTAGAATATTTATGAGCACGTTGAATGGCGTGGCCGCAAGTCAAATGACAGAAATCTTCCCGCCAAAATGGTTGTTGCTCACGAGCCCCAGCGGGCATATGTGGAGGTGCAAGCAGTATAGGAAGACACGCTGGCAGTATTTTACAGCTTCCAGAGCTGTTATGTTCGAGGTTTTCCGTGTGACGGAGAAATAAGACTATCATTGTCATGAGCCCGATCGCGCTCTCTTCGTTCTCTTCTTCCTCTTCTACTTTGCTCGCACAACACGTGCGCCGATTTGTCCGGCGTGGAAAGAAGAAGGAGAAGAAAGCTTAATTAAAAAAAAAGTTTGCGTGGCTCAATCTTGGGTGGCTCAATCTTGGGTGTATGAGCCAGGCTCTCGTAGGCGACAAACAAACAAACAATCTTGGGTGGTGTCCCCCGGTAGGGCCCCACTGGCTGCCGCATCTCGCCGGGAATAAAAAATCTAGGGACTTTAGCCGGGACTGGTCTAGGGTTGCCGGTTGGCTTCTTGAGTCCACTTCAGAGATTCGTGCCTCCCAAGACCACGCTGTGAGTGTTTCTGTTGTGAGTCTTGGTGAGACCGCTTTGTCTGGGCGGTCAGCGCTTTTGTGTCTTTTGTGAGTAAGTGTCGCTCTGTGTTCGTTTCACCAAAGACAAGTCCGGGTCACGTATGTGTATACTCTGTTTCACCACTACCGTCCCGCACTGCCAAAGCTACGGGGTGTAAACAAGCCATACGCTTGCGCAGGAAAACATAGATCCAGATATAATTGCCTTGAAATTGGCAAGGTTGGGACATTTGCCCTTCTTTAGCATCTGCTTCGGCACATCAATAAGTAATTTGTTTATTCTTCATCGCATTTACGTCGTATTTCTTTAATTGTTGTATCAGTACATATTGGTAACTGTGGTTAAAAATTAACATGGCAGCGCCCATGCAGACGCGACAACCCGCTTCGATCCGAACGTGCCCTCGAGGCTTGCCCAAAGCGCTCACAGCAACAAATGAATGATGTAATGAGTTATCGCTTTGCGCCATCTCACGATCAGGACAAAGCATCAGGTACGCTCTGTCGTTATTGGCGAGATAAGCTATTGCTTTAACCACGCCTGCTAAGCCTAACGCGCCGAGAATTTGATAGCGGTTCATGGAAATAGCGCAATGTAGTCACGAATACATTGCTGCCGAAGCTCCAAGACATAAATCTAAAGCAAATACAAGCGTCTGTTTGAAACTTACGGGCCACAGAACGCACGACGACGACGTTATAAACTCGAGGCGGAGAGCAGCAGCCTCGATGAGTGCAGCCATGTTCTATTTTTTTCGGCTCTACCGTCTGCTCGCTGAACGTGTGCGCGCAGACGCCAGGGGGATGCTAGCAGACGACGCGGCGCGCATGAATACATGTGGAGGGGCTAATCGCCCTTCTTATTGGCTAAGGGACCCTGTAGCCTCCACAGTGCTGAAGGGAACTTCTGAAACAGAGTATACATAGCGTGTAAGCGGGATGGATGAAAGTATGTGTTGGGTTGAAGGCGGCTCCAATCCGTGCAATAATTCTGATAGGTGAGAGAACGAATACAGAGAGAGAAAAAGAGATAGCGAGAAAGAGAAAGAGAAAAAGAAGGCTAGAGAATGAGTACACAGAGCGACAGAAAGATAGAATCACTAGCCCCAGTACGGTCAAAAGAAGAACCGATGCAAGTTCTGCAAGTTCGGGTATACATTTCTGTGCTAAGTGAAACATGCATCTGTACCCGATCCCAAGCCGCAACTGTTTCAAGGCCTTCCATGTGAAGCAGTACCACAGGTGCCCAATGTTGCTCTGGAGCAACAACTCATTAATTGCCTGTAAATAATTATAATTTTTTCTGACAACGTAATTCGCATATTTTGTCCTTCCTTTGTGTACACTACACTGCAAAAAATTTCCGTAACTTTACAAAGAATATGGGCAAAACATCAAGGAAAATTTTTCTGTTCCAAGAAAACCGCAAAATTTTTCTCGACGTTACGGAAGCTGCTTTTGTTTGAAGTATAACAGAAGTTCTGCTCGTAATAATGCAGAGACTCCTTGGTATTTCCCGAAACGGGCAAAAAGCAGAAAATCAATACAGCGGCACCTTCTGGAAACTACGGAAAGGTGCTCCTGTTCATGCAGCGTTAGTCTTTTGTGGTAAACATCAACATTCATGCATGCTCTTCATTCAGATTCATCCATCAGATCTGGCACTTTAGTTTTTTTGGTTTTTTTTACACGAAAGTGTTGTTTGCCGGGGTCCACGAAGACTTCAGTAACGTATTTCCGTCACTCAAATGACGTCGAAAAAATGTACACGATCAAATAAAAAGTTTCGTCAACGGGCATCGAACCGAGCAGATGCCGAACAGGCTATCCATTGCGCCACGGTCACAGACTCATACGAATTTACAAACGCGCCTTTATCTCACTCGTTCCTCTTGGTCAGCGGGGTGGTAATTCATCATTACTGTGGCCTCCGCAATTAGCATCTGCAACACGTGTTGGTACGCGCCCGTCTCATTCGGCGCGTTTTCAATAGAAGTACAATTTTGTCAATGCCTACTGCGAAGCGGCCACCTTAACCCAAGCGTCGCCCTCGCTCATAACACCCATCCAAACCAAAAGTAGCTCTGCGACGCGCGACTGCCTCACTTGGCTGTAACACCGCGTTCCTCGCTTACACTCGCCCCGAGAAAAAACCGTGGCTGGGTGCAGGGGCGGCACGACAAGCTTAGCGTTTCGCTCTAGCGTGGCCGTGCTGTTCAATCACACTTCAACATGCCGAGGGATGGCGATCTTAGCCCAAGTTCTGCGTCCAATATACGACGTTCTTCTGGCTATCACATCTCTTTTTTTTTATTACGCTCTCACCGTTTACTATTACAGCTACCACATTGGTTTGTTTAATCATTGATCAAGGACGTCAGTCGTCGGGATGGAGATGTACCACCAATTGTCAAAGAGGTTGCATCCACGTTAAACTGTGTATAGCTGCCAAACGCCAATATACATTGTACAAACTCTCCTATATAGCAATGTACAGTAAACATTCAATTACTTCTGTAACGGCATGTTTTACTTTCGTAGTATACCGATTCCCATAGGCGTGCGCAGGGTTCCCCTTCAGGGGGGGCAGGGGGGGCGAAGGTTCATCGCAGCGCCCCCCCCCTCCCTATTAAGTCAATGTATGGGGCAGACTTTGCGCCCCCCCCTCTCTTAGGTGACTAGGGGGGGGGCGGCCGCCCCCTCTGCCCCCCCTCGTGCGCACGCCAATGCCGATTCCTATGGCGGAGTGACTTTTATTAGGCTTTCAATCTCTTCTGATATATAGACTTCTTGCCTTGCCGCAGTTTATCGACCCGTTTTACTCATGCATGTGAAGTGTGCTGCTTAGTGGTGGCTGCATTGAAGCATTTTTAAAATTTTTGTACGGATGATTGCATGTGCTTAGGGAGCTACGTCAACTCTTTTTTTTTTCCTTTTTGCTATTGACGTTTTTCGGCTGTATTTTGAAGAGTGCAGTCTTGTGATGTGGTGCCTCATTTCTGGTGTACTTTTAATTATTTTGCCGCGTACCAGGCCCGTAGCCAGGAATTTTGTTCAGGGATGGCCCACCTGTTGAATGCTTTGAAACACCCGTATTTTCAGTATTTATTATCGGTAAAACGCCCTCTCCATCCAAATTTGTGGTGTGGCCCGGGCCCCCCCCCCCCCCCCCCCCGTAGCTTCGGGCCTGCCGCGTACTGTTCCCCTTATAGCATAAGTGTTTGTTTGGACGAGCGATTGCGTTGACCCACCCCCGCGTTCGTAAAGAACTGTACGGGACATAAAGATTGTAGGCTGAACGAGTTAGTTTGTGTTCATGATGAATTTCGTGCAGCGCAGACGAGTAGGACGATGGACAGAAGAAGCAGCGTCTGTCTCGCGTGCTTCTTCCGTCCGTCGTCCTACTCGTGTGCGCTGCACGACATTTATCATGAAAATCGACGGGACATCCTGGAGACGCAGGCGCTGTCGGGACCGAACCGCGAGTTCCCGCTTCTTGCTTCCTTTTCTCTTGCTTTCATTTTCTCAGAACGCATCTGTGCTCTCACTTTCTCCCTAATTATCTCGCCATATCCGGAGCACTACGTGAATGCGCTCATAGAATAAAAGAAATAAGAATTAAGAAAGAAGATACATATCTCGGAGGGTGTGTTTTTGCAAGCTACTCTGCGTAGGCGTGCGCACGGGGGTGGGGGGGCGCAGGAGGGGGGTGCGCCCTAGTCACCTAAGAGGGGGCGGGGCGCAAGATCTGCCCCATACCTTAATTAGTAAGGGAGGGAGGCGCTGCGATAACCCCCCCCCCCCCCGCCTGATGGGGAACCCTGCGCACGCCTATGCTATTCTGTAAACACAAATGAGCAAATACGCTCCTTTTTAGCAGCTGACATACCCTTTTGCAACCAAGCCCGAAATACCGCAGGGGGGTTAAAAGGACTGAAGACGTTATTTTTTTCCTGATCGTCAAGCATTGGAGGTTATCACTGTTACTCCGAAGTAATATGGGAGTTGCAATAAAAAATAATGATGTGAGGCAGATAGCGGGTATTCAAACACGCCCATTTGGTCACGAACTAATAAGCGAAAAATGCCATCGGCGTCAAATTCGCAATAGTTATTTCTGCAGACAGATTTGAAATGACCCGCGCAGTGTCATCGCTCTACTTTTTTGTTCGGAGTAAGAGCGCGCTAGCGCCTATGAGCGCAGAGGCTGCCGAACTACATGCATGGCGGAGGAGCACGTCAGAATCCGAACTTTGGAGTGTGGGAAGCGTGCGCCTCGCTCGAGCGGCGTCGTTCCGTTGTTTGCGGTAGCCATTTTGATCGCCGGCCGTACAATTCATGCGTATTCGTCGGTCACCTGCACTTTGGAAGCCGAGGACCAATGGTAAGTTATTCCGAATGACCTTTGTGCGTTATTTGTCTCTGTGTGCGCGCGTGCTATTGCATGTTTACCAGCTACATTTCAGTTACTGAAAGGCTCGCTGCGGAGTCAGCTTTGATCTATGATGAGCCGTTGTGAAGGCATGGGACAAATACTTGTTTCCTCCGTGACAGTACGTGCTTGTAAACGCGTTTTGTTACGGGCCGTATTCGAAGGGAGTTCAGGACTGCGTAAAACGCTTTGTTATGATCGTGTACGTGCGAAGATTATGTGCAGTACGTGCAACGCTTATGTGTAGCTTGTATGTCGATTGCCTCGGTAGATGTGTGAGAATTGCAATTTGAGATCATCGCAAATATTGCATTGTTTTTTATGTGTATTTGATGCTGTTAGCGCTCGGTGTTTTGTTCGCCTGGCGCGCAGCGCTCGGCTGGAGAAATTATTGCAATGCAGTGCAGAGCGCGCATTTGTTGCAGCTTGCAATCACTCACGTAGAGTGCGTACGGTTCAATAATTTATCTCTCATTGAAGCCAGCTATTAATATTTTTCTTATTCGGAGCATTTTTTTTCCTTCTAGTTGCGATGCGATCAGAGGAGGTGATCCCTAGCTGCAATGTGAAACTTCGGGTGCGAGAGCAGAGCGGCCGAAAGGTCAAGGTTTCGACAGTCGGCTCGTTGTAATTTCCCCTTCGCGTGTGCGCGCGTGGTTCTACAGCGATCGAATGAGCGATAATAGGCGTCTGTTTGTTGCATGCGGCATGCCGCCTACAAAGCCGTTACTGTGCTACCGGCACAGCTAAGTGTTATCGTGAGCGTCTGTCTCTCGGGGCCCGTGCCGCTCGTCGTGCAGGCGCTGTACGATCGCGATATCAGGTTTTTGGAGATTGGAAGATTTTTTTCTTCTAGTCGCGATGCGATAAGTGGAGGTGATCATTAGCTGCAATTTTAAACTTCCGTTGTGAGAGCAAAGCGACCGAAAGGTCAAAGTGTCGACGGTTGGCTCGTCTTAGTTTCCCCGTTGCGTGTGCGCGCCTGGTTCTACAACGCTTAAATGAGCGATGATCGGCGTCTGTTTGCTGCATGCGACGCCTGCATACGGTATGTCACCTACTAAGCCGGCAAGGCTAAATGTGATCGTGAGTGCGTCTGTCTGTGGGGGCCCGTGCCACTCCTCGTGCAGGCTATCTACAGGTGCTCCCCAAATAATTAGGAGCGGTGGCCGCTCGTCGGCGGAGCGCGCCGGTGAAAAACTAGTGTCAGGCTCTGCGCATGCCCGGTTTCCCTAGCAAGCGTGCCTCGCTCTAAATAGGTGTTGCCTTGCTCCAGAAGAATAGAGTTGGGTGCTTTGCTTTTTAGCGCTTCACAGATGCGATGCGGTCTCTAAAACGCTCTGTGCGCCCGTGTGCACGCCGTCGAGCATACGTGCGCGTTAATGGGCATCGATGCTTTTGAAAGTGAAAAGTTTAACTGTCTATTTAGTAGCGGACTGCGTACATCCCCCCGCTCGTCGTCGACAACACGTGCGGTAGCAAAAATCAGAAAGTGGCACACACCTCAGCCATTCAATAAAGCACGTAAAGGTGCATCAAGCACCAAGTGACTAAAAGTAATTCAAAAGTCAAAGGTACTTAGGCTAATTAAAAAGACGAAAATATGGACATCACACGAAACCTTTATTAAACTAGTGAATGTGGGTTACTGAGTAAATAAACGTAATTATTACTAAAATGTTCTTAATATGCGCACGGTAAAACAGAGTATTAGGCATCAATTCGAGACGCCGTGTTAATGGCGTTCACGCCAAATAAAAAAAAGAGTTCCAAAGTGTATGGCACACTAATTAGAATTAATTCAAGGCTCCGCAACGGCAAGTATGAAATTAATTAAACATAATTACGATCAATTAATAGCAAAATACGTAATGAACCAAAAAACAACAAGCAATTGGAAACGAATGAACGAAAACGGGTCAATACTTTTGTAAGCGAAGTCTTGAGAATCTATGAGAGGGCCCACATAGCTCTTTTTTTTTAGCAAGCTCGCAAGCTCAACCAAATCACAGAAGTGATCATAATCATGAAACTGCACGCGGCTCTTGACATCCTCTTCGCTCTCTCCTGCTTCGCTCTCAGAACACATGCACTGATTTCTCTGGCATGGCCTGCAATAACCCTGATAGGTGAGAACGGGTGTAGAGAGAGAAAGAAAAAGAGAAATCCTTGGCGAAAAAAAAAAATTCTCGAGGCGGGATTCAAACCTGCGTACCTTTGATCTGAAGGTGAGCGTCCTAACCGCTCGGCTATTCAGGCACGCTAGCAGAACATAGCCTTGTATAGCATGGTGTAGCAGGGAGGTGGGAAAGGGAAATGAGTGCGATGAGGAGGGAAATGAGGAGAGGAGAGAGTAAACAATAGAATAAAAATAATGAGAAAGAAATGCAAAAGGGAGAAAGAAAATAAAGAAATAGAGTGAGAGATAGAGAGGGAAAATGATAGAAAGGAGGAGGAAGCATGCGAGAAATAGAAAGATAGGGATGAAAGAGGAAGATAAAGCAAGATACAGGGATAAAAAAAATTTAATGAAAATAAACAGATATAAAGACAGAGAACAAGAAAAGAGTAAAGGAAGAAAGAGAAAATTTGCAAAACTTAGCCAAATAGTTAAAGCCAGGACTACATAGGGGCCTATCAGCTCTGCTGTCTCTTTAGCATTGTGCCTCTAGTGCAAGCTACGCTAACTTTTTTGTAAAACTCTTGAGGTTAGGTTAGCAGCAAAACCAATGCAATATGCACATGCAGTTGAATGCCTCATGTTCTGTGTTTGTTGCCACTACAATTAACAATTCCGACTTGTGTTTCAGAAATCCAATAATATATTGCAGGTGGGCTTACAGCTAGGTCGCTGCAATATATACAATTGGCGCTCAACAATGGCACCTCAAAACGAAGATGCAGATCCATAGCGAGACATCAACTGCTCTACGGCTGTTCCCTTTTTCGGCAACAAAGGAATTGGTATGCTTTTATATAAGCTTCTTTTAAAAATCTTTATCAAGCGCTGGCCAGTTCTGGGAGTTCATTTATGGGTCACTGTGACTCCTTCCCTTTGTTAAAAAAATGTGGGAGCCCAACTGCGTCTCTTTCTGGATAAGTGTATCATGCATAGTGCTGTGTCACACCATATGAAACTGCACAAACAAAATTTGGTGCATAGGTGAAGTATAAAGGAGTGTGCATCAGCATTTAAAAAACGTTATGGATGTGTTTAAAATTGTGTAGTTTGTCCTCAGTCATGACAATATTAAAAAAAAATTGCCCAATTCAAATATATTGCATAATTAGAAACCATAAAAATAAGTGACTGTCGCCAGTGCTTTGATTGGCTCATTCATGGTTCTGCGTTTTGAAATATATATATATATTATAGACACCATATGCCGCTTCATTGCATTGTGCCAAATTGGGAGGAAGAGTTAGGAAAGTATTCTGCTGTGGCACCTGGTAAATTGGTATCTCTTGCTTGATGTTTTAAGATATGTAGCAGTTCGATTATGTCACGATAGTCTTATTGCTTATTTTTCCTCGTTTCATCACATGTCCAGCTTTGTAGAATTCAGTTGTCTCAGCAGTTCTTCAACATATTTCTTTTAAGTTAGAGAAAGTGTTCAGCTTTGATCTGAAGCTAGTATGAGGTCATTTTCTTACAGCTCAATGCCGTTAAGACATATAGCCGCCATATGAATACAGGAAAAAGCATTAGCAATATCACTAAAAGTTTTTGCACTTAACAATTTGTGTATGAAGTGTTGCCTTTTGCCACTATGACAGTACAATTCTTCACATTTTATGCAATACGACTATTCAGTATTTATCCTTAATAGCTATAAAATTATGAAATTTTCCCCATGGGCCCTCTAAAACTTTCTGTAGGACTGCCAAAACATAGCTTGAACGAGTTGTCATGGCATCCTTGTATGATGAAAAAGATTACAACTTGGAGTATTGAAAATAAGAGCGTGCTGATTGTGGATGTAAAAAAATTGTCTGCTTTTCTTGTGGGCAGTGTACAAGGGATGTATGTACCCCTCCTAAAAGATATGAAAGACATTGCAGGCTTTGCACTACCTGGTTGAATATGTCCATAGGTTTTCCAATAAATAACTCGATTGTATATTTCTTTAGCAGTACATCACAGTATAAAGAAGCTCGTAGGAAAATATTGTTAATACAATATAATAAACGTGTTCATTATTAAAAAGCATGACCGAATGTGTTTTAGCATGTGTAAACAGAAGAGGAATGGAGATTGGACACAGAAAGTGACAGGGATGTTAGCATTGGGATCGGTCCAGTTACTGTGGATCTACGGTATAATATCAAAAGTGCAGGAGGCACTGAATACAAATAGGTGCATATGCGTTTGCCATGGTTATCTTTCCGTCTTCCATCCATCCTGTGCTACCCAAAGTTATTGTCTGCAAGATTTAGTTTTAAATGCAGGAAGTACTTCTTTTTTGAACATAGAACACCATTTGTTCACAGCATGAATTAGCAAAAGGTGAACAGGCTATGAAAATAGAGAAAACAATGTTGGTAACTGCATTCTTTTTATTAAATGGTGCAAATTATTAGAAAAAGGGATCTGAAGAAAGACAGCCCACTGCCTTTAGAAGTCTTAGATGTGTCTTCCACATGATGCATCTATCCTTTCAGCTGTGACAGCATCACACTTTGCTTTGTACTTGTGTAGGTGTTAGGTCTGTCGCTCCAAGTGTTGGCCTTTGCCATTAATGAAGCCATAGCGCTGATAAGAAAGGGACCACTGAAAGAGGACAGGACGTGCTTTTCTGTGGTCCGTCTTATCAGTGTTATGCTTAATTGAACGAAACAAACCAGCTAGCCAAAAAGTCTGTTCTCTTGGCCCTTACCACTTGTAGCAGAGGGTGGCACACCCATCTAACTGCAGCATGAGTGGAGCATACAATCTTGAAGCTTTGAAATTCTCATACAGCTTGAAGACTGCAGTTCAATGTGCATTTGTGCCACCATGACCATGAGTGGCATAGGCTACAAATCTTTAAAAGTACAAATCTACAAAAGTACAAATCTTTTGAAGCATCTCTGAATGAAATGTTTGCTGGCAATAATGCAATGTGTTTCTTTTATGCAGGAGATGCTGTTGTTCCTGTGCTGAATTTCGTGGCAACGTAATGTAGGATGATCTTGGCAGCTTAATGTTTAACACAGGTGAGTAAAAAAGCTTTCGAAGTGGGAGCAAAAATTTTTTCTAGATTGTTGTTAAACGCATCAGAAAGAAAATATGATGTGAGAAACTGGCAAATGCCACCTGTCAGCTGAATTTGTTAAGTGAAATTCTTTTTAGCAGCTGCTGTTAACTGAAAAACCACAGTACAATCACGTCTAAAGTAGCACATTGCAAGCTGCAGCTTTACACCTTTAACTAAACATAAACTCTGAGGAAAATGCAACTGCTTAAAGTAGATTTATGTCCTCTCTTCTACATTTTTCTTCAACCTATGTTGTATTCTCTCCATACAGTCACCCAACTTTCCTAAGGTTGTGTTTTGGTGAATGGGTTCTGGGTGTGTGTGATTTGAAAGGTTTTAATAAAAGTTTAGGTTAAAAGGCAATTTACTACATTTTTTAAGTCGTATTGTTTCCCCAGTGTTTGCCCCATATATAACTGCTTAGACATTGCAGAACTGGTGTATTGTTGAATGTACTTAATTGTAAAGTAGCAGGTATGTAACCTTCTGAACAGGCAGGAGCAGGTCTAAAAACACGGATGAAAGGAGGGCACATAGAAAAGTTCTATTGCACTTGCTGACCATATACTGATCTGCTCTTATGACATATATATATATATATATATGTATGTGTGTGTGTGTGTGTGTGTGTGTGTGTGTGTGTGTGTGTGTGTGTGTAATTGAAATGCTGAGGGGTAGCCTTGTATATGAAGGATGAGTGTTCACACACAAAATGCAGGCTTGCAATAAATACATCTGATTATAGTAGGCATAGACAAGCATGCTATTTCTTTGTGGATTGATGAAGAGGGTGGTCCTTCAATTTCACTACTATGGGACCTTCAGTTATCTTGAGTCATTTTGGTTACTGTTTTTATGCCAGTATTTGCTTCACAATATCCCAGCACTCAGGCTCACAGCAGCACAGTTTACAATGTTTAAGTTGATCAACTGTTTATTTTGTGTTTAGGAAGCCTCTCATTATAACATTAGTTTGTATAGCCTGCATGTGCTTTTTTTTAACACTAGATAAATTAGTACTGATGTTTGTCATTGCATATAACATTAGCTTGTTACTCATGTATTTGCTTGGCAGCCAAGTGGCATAGAGAGGCTGACCCCCGTATTCACAAACAAGCCTCGACGCGAATTTTGTCCTTCACTTGACAGAGTTGAGCATAGCACCGTTGCTCGACTGAAAATGACGCTGCGCTTCTCAAGAATCGCTGCAGATTATCACTGATATGCAGTGACTTGTTCTGCCTAGAGACGGCTTTCCCATCGACTTTCTCATGTGAAGGTGGAGTGTCGAGTGAAGGGACGTTCTAGAATACGGGGGTTAGCTTCCGCAACCAGTTCGGATAACTTATTTTAACCTCACAAAACTTATTCTATGTGGTTAAAGCTACAGTGTTCACTCATTGGACTATCTGCTCCAATTTATGATAAAATCTTACAAAGTGAGGCACTGTAGAAGATCTGACATAGAGCTTTTGCTTCCTGCACCTTAATTGTTTCTTTGACTGGCAGTATTTGTGCGTTACAAAGGCATATGGGCAAAACTGAATAATGTTTGAGAATGTTTTTTTATGATTTGCAAATTTACTTAATATCCAAGTTCTCATAATCTTGTTTCATTGTTTTTATGATCGTAACGAAGACTTTAGCCCAGTTCTGGCTTTTTATAAGGCATATTCGCTAATGAATATTTTCAGTTATGAGCTGCAAACTGGTTGGTGTCTTGCAGTGGTGAAACTAGTTTTGTATGGGTTCGGCAGCCTGTGAAATTTTTTTTTAACTTATGTACTTTGGTTTTTCCTTGCTATGACTATAGTTTGATCTCCTTTTCAAGGGGAGCCTGATCACAAATCATGGAGAGAGGCTGTAAGCAGCTTGCATGCACTACTTCAAGTTTCGGAGAGGATGAGGAGGCAACATTTGAGGCAGTGGGATCCGGTAACTACATGTTTTTAAATTGAAGTTCTTCAGGAGTACAGGAACAGTTTTTGTGTGGTGATTGGAGTGGCTAGTGGCGGCTGTGGCATAGTCATGTTTCACTGAGAAAGTCAGCAACACTTCCTATGTTAGAACCTTGAACTTTCTTAAAACATAAGTAACAATAGTCTGGTGTGTCTAGATAAAAACGAACACCACTTCCCACTCACCATTCCAAATTTTGATTAAATATACTCTAGGCACAGGTTTCAGACCCAAAACCATGATTTCAAAGCTAGTCATGAGCAGCAAAAAAAAGTTTGTTCGCCTAAATTATGGCCTAAAAGCTTTCCTGCCAATTTCAGAGTTTTGGTACATAAAGCGCACCCTGCAAAAAAGAAAAAAAAAAGGTGAACGTCTTGGTCACAATATTTATTCTAATCAAAGAACAAGTGAAATTCAAAATTCTGATTATATTTTCTTTCTTTTCTGTTGGACAATGTTTGAGGGAGAAAAATAACATGGTGAATGGCATAAAATACCCGATTTCAGATATTTATTGCTATAGACAAGTTAAAGAGACCGACTACTGCTCAGGACATGAAATAAGATGACTTCACAGATGCAAAGATTGTCCGTCGCATTGACTCAAATCAACCCTGTTTTTTTTTTTTGTGAGAGGTGGATTTATGTACTTCTTTCTTCATTGAAAATGGCGAAAAATGATCTGTGGTGCACTGGCGGCAAAAACATGATCTAATGTACCCGGCCACGTGAACGTTGATTGCTGTACGCCAGGGGTCTCAAACACGCGGCCCGCGGGCCGCATGCGGCCCGCGAGGCTCTCGGTTGCGGCCCGCGGCCCTCGCATGACTCTCTTCGCCCCAATTTTTTTTTTTCTTATCAAGTATGTTCGTGACCTACAGACCTCGCTGGTCTAAGGCATTGTCTCCGTGAGGCATCCCATGTGTTCACCTTGCTTTGAAACATATCCGTGAAACAAAAATTATATGTCATAATCGGCATCCAGAGTTGAGTAATTTTGGAGATCGGTATCTACATGTTGGAATCCTGGCAAGGATATTTCCTTCAAAAATGACCTGTACATAAGATATGGGAAAGTTTGCTTTCAAATGGCAGTGTTTGCAGGCAAATTGTACAAATGCACCCCCCCCCCCCCCGCGCTCCTACCTTCTGCATTGCCCCGGCCCTTGCGGGACTAAATTGTGTGACTGCGGCCCGCTGACTGAAGTGAGTTTGAGACCCCTGCTGTACGCGGTCGATGATATTTTTGTTAGTATTAAAATATTGTTTGTTTCTTTACATTAAAAGATATTACTCCATCAAAATGCATATAAAGGCCTGCGTTAGTAGTATGCATTAAAGTAGTGCTGCCTTCAGGTGACGTGATCATCCCATGCTCCTTAGTGCTTCTTGAGCAACTTTTCAGCGTGCTCATGCAACTGTGCACGCAGTTTCCAGGTCGCTAAGATTTTGGAGCGACATATTTTGGTACCTACACTTGTCTCAGAAATTACGTGCAGTGCTACTCGGTGCGGCCGTGCATATGTGTAGTGATGCTTTCAATGACTTGGCTTGGCTCGTGTATTGAGAGTAACGACGCAGGGACAAGCCAGCCAGAGCACACAACGCGGTACAAATACAGGGAAGATGTATAATGCCACATCATCTCATTGTAACAGCTTGTTATTTTCAAAAACAGTTGAAAAGCTCAAAATAAAGGTGGTTAGGCATAGTTGCAGGAACTCCTGCGAAAGCAGAATGACAGCTTTCACAAATCGTGAGAAGGGGTGGCGGCATCACTATCAATTCTCAGCATTACTGGAGGAAAGGTACAGGGCTGGTCAAAAGTTTGCAGGCTACGCTTCCATAGAAATACATGGGATAGTGGCCTAGGAACTTTTGACCCCCCCCCGTACTTCCGTGTTTAGAGCCTTTCAGATCGAAAAATACTGCTTGTAAAATAACTACATGCTTCATGCTTTTGGGATTAACTACTGCAGCTAGAAACACAACGAAGGGTGAGCTGTCGCGCTGTAAAAACGGGTTGAGAAAAATCAGTTGTCGGTCCCTTTTAGCTGAGAGTAATAAAAGTCGTACATATTGACTTTCATATTTGCTCTTTCTTTTAATATAATTTTCGTGGTTTCTGCAGTTGCCGTTATTGTTCCACTTGTGCTTTAACAACTTCTGTGGCTTACAAAAACACGCTGAGGTTTGAAAATACTCTCTTAAAGACAGTTTTTAATATTTTTTTAGAAATGCATTATTCAAGTCACGGACATCTCTATCAATGTGCGTAAACAACAATGCATTATTGGAGTTGCTAACAAGATATAATGCTTAAAATATGAACAACTCTGCCTAGCTGCCGTGCCATTACTTATTCACGTGCTGCAAAGTGGATGCAAGCTGTTCAAAAGAATTGGGGCTTGATGTACTTGGAAGGCACTGTTTCAAAACAACAAATATGTAGCCAGGTTGCATAGTGGGGCAGGCTTTGTCTTGTGATACGTGGAAAACTTGAGGCAACCTGTAGCGACCGCCACTTGAGGCTGCAGGCGCTCACATTACTTCACTGCCGCTTCAGTTGCAGGTCAGCTCGACTTATGTGTGAGAACAATGCGAAGTGGGCGAATGAGATAAGACATTCATCACTGTGGATAGTAAAAACAGTTCATTGCCTACATTTGTCTAAATCATGCAATGAAAACTTTGCCGGTAATGAGCAGTCAACACCTCCATTGTTGCGCTCTAATGTTGCTTCCTCTCTTCTGATGACCTAAAAATAATTATATGCACCCATCAGCAGCAGATGGCACAAGAATCAAGCCTGTGAATTCCATAGAAAGACATCATACATGCTTACGCGGGTCAAACAACTGAAGCTGGTGTTCTGGTTGTCATGCCAGAACACTGGTTTTTGCTGGGTGTTAACAGAAATGTGTTCATGTCTTTTGCCTAATCAAAATACTGCTGATAGAATGCTTTTTTTGTGTGTGTGTGTGTCTGTGCCTGCAGACAAGATATTCAACACAAGCTGCACATTTGTCACACTATTTTGCGCCTTCCAACATAGCAGCAGAGGAAGAAGTACATGCGTGCTGCGCTGAATGCACTCGGTGCTAAGTTGCTGACACATTTTGAGTTGCATAATATTGACCTTGTTGGCAATTCACAGCTTTTACTTTTGACAGTGATACATTTCTGATCTGATTTGCCCTAGGAGCGTTTTTGATGCGTAAGCGAGCTCATCTGCAATCTAGGTGGCACTCATGAAACTTTTTTCAAGTTTGCCAAAGGGCTGATCTGATGACAAAGCTTGCTGCACCATGCAACCTGGCTGCGCATTTGTTGCTTTGGACTAGTTGTTTAGTGGCTATGCCACATCCAATTATGTTGAACAACTTGTATCTAATTTTAATGAGAACAGACAATAACACCAAGGAAAGTGTAAGAGACTTTATTTGTAGGAATTATGATATAAATGTGAAGAATGTAAAGTGGACGATAGGATAACTTGCTGTTGGCTGGGACCAAACCTGCAACTTGCAATAATTATGGTATAAATGTGAAGAAAATAAAGCGGACGAAAAGACAACTTGCCGCCGGCAGGGACCGCACCTGCAGCCTCATAACATCCCCTATATTTTCTTTGGCACTATTGTCTGTTAATTCTCATTAAGATTGTGTCTACAAAAGCAAAAATGAGCCCTGAAAATTTCCCTTCTTTTGCATCGAATTTGCAGGACATACTTAATAGTGTGGCCACCAGGCTGAGTTGGTCACTTCGGTGCATTATACCTTGTTAGCAACCCAAATGATGGATCATTTTTTTATGCAGAACGGTACACAGCTTCCTCACTTTAGATCTCACTTCAATCAGCAAGATCTAAAAAGAAAGTTAGATGGCCTTTTGAAAAAAGAAACTATTTTCAAACTACGATGTTTTACGAACCAAATAAGTTTCAGCACAAGTATGAAGAACAATGGTGTATGCGAAAACCACAAAAATTATTTAAAATAAAATGCAAATATGAATGTCGATTGTAATGTGCTTTATTATCCAGTTTAACTTGTTTACGGGAATAAATCAACCATGGTGCCCACACTTCAATGGAGGCGAAATGCTAGAGTCCCGTGTACTCAGATTTAGGTGCACATTGAAGAACACCAGGTGGTCGAAATTTGCGGAGTCCTCCACTACGGCGTCCCTTATATCATGGTTTTGGGACATAAAAGCCCATTACAGCAATAAAACCTGAAGTGCAGGTATTTTTTTTGCCGTCTACAATGTTTTATTTTTCTCTACTGCTTGTCAACAGAAAAAGGAAATAATGTACTCATAAGATAGAATTTCACTGATTCTTTGATACCTATGTGTGACTAAGAAAATCACCCTTTGTTTGCTTGCGAGGTGTGCTGAAAGTGCCCAAATTGCAAAATTCCGTCGCTGACACTAATCATGAAGCCTGCTCCCTGAACCTACTTCGTAACAGTGTGAATTTTTTTTTTATGGCCAGAATTAGGCGAACCAAATTTTTTCCACAAGACTAACCTCCAAGTAATTGCTCTGGGTCTAAAACCTGCCACTGGAGTAAGCATTATAAAAATCCATAACGATCAATGAGACCTCGTGGTCGTTTTCATTGCACACACAATTTTTCTTTATCTCTTGGGTACCTTCAGTTTCCTATTTTTTGTCAGCTTAAGTGTTTATCGATTAGGAGATCATATTAATAAAACATTCTCTTGTTTTGTGTCGTCCGTTCAACAAAATGTTATTGTTAATTCTGGAGTATGCTTGCGTTGATCTGTTTTCCAAAATAATTTCGAAGGGAAAAAAAGCTGGCCACTAGGATGTTCTCTTTGTGAACAATTTGCAATGTAGTATTATAAAGATTTAAGGCATACTCTTACGATTGAATTCTGCTCCATGCTTACCTATGTTGTCAAAATTCAGAACTCACCACTACACTATGCCTCATCCTCATGTCATTGCAGCACTTAAACCAGGAATTTTAAGAACTTAATGTTCATGTAATATAGTGTGAGAATCAAATATACTGCTTTGATGGAGAATTGGAGAAAGCAGTCTCTGCTGCAGTATTTTAAGTTCCAGTTTTCTGAACACAAGACAGGTATCACTTAGACACTTATCGGCTTCATGTTCAATGGAACAGGGCTGGAGAAGTTTCTGACCAGCTAATGGAACTAAATGACCGTGAACATGATCAGGGGCATAGGCAGAAATTTTGTTCAGGGGGGGGGGGGGGCACCTTTTTGATTTTGAGTGGGGATGGGGCTGGCAGATGTGGTAGAGTGCCATTTTGTGCTCCATATGCCATGGCAAAAAAAATTTCGGGGAGGGGGGGGGGGGATCACGGGCCCAGTGAGCCACCCCCTGGCTACGCCACTGAACATGAGCATCCCTGGGCATATGAATAGAGATCTCATTACTCACAATGAGCTCATGTTCACATATCCTATAATTAATGCATCTCCCTCTAGACCTGGTATATTACATGTCGCGTGATGAAGTGATTTGGTAATGGTGCCTACTCTGCAGAAAACAAAGCTCTAGTGTGCATCTTCTCAAAGGCATACAGATTTCATCTTCACGATTCGTGCATACTCAAAATTATTTAAGAGTTTGAAAAACAATGTGTCACACTGACCTCCAGTTTTGAGAAAAATAGGTATGGTGCTAAAAGGATAGGGACGAAGTGGAGACACGAATTGACAAACTCGAGTGCCGACTTCCTACGTTTTATTAACAGAAACCATATTGATTTTACATCCTGCCGAACAAGGTAATCTCACGACAGATATAGTAACATGGATGAAACTAACAAATCATGAGCCAGTGATGTAACAGAGTCGAGAGACATTCGCCGGAAACTGCATTGGCTTGAGCTGTAAAATCATGCCAACACACCGGAACACGTGTCTATTACAGGATAAATCCAAGTGATAGGCAAAAGAGGCAGAGCACAACCGAGAGGTAACATGTCTACAAGCCATCTTTCAAGAACGTCACTTTTTTTGTCACTTAAATCTAGTGACGGCGTGCTAACACTGTCCTTTTGTTAGAAATCTACCCTTTTTAAGGAGCCTGCGCTTTTTATTAGGAATGACTCAGTTGTCTTTCTTTCAAAGTGGCTGCTTGCTCTTAGAATTGTGGTTTGTTGAATTGTGACGCAGAACTACGGCACTTGCAGTGGCCTGCCAAGTACCCGCCCATATTGCTGCTGACCGCCAAGCGGCACTCTCTTGCACGATCATTGAAACACGGGCCTGTGTTCAATGTATACCTTAGCGCAGCTTTTGCTGTTTGACAGGGAACATTCTAAACTAATGAAGAGGGGATTAGCTATTACGTGCCTCAATTCGGCTTCAATGAAGTCGTGAGAACTACCTTTTTATACAACTTAATAATCAGATTTGCAGACGGAAAGACCCTCAATTTCCTCTCCATTATCACATTATCACAGGAAAGCCTCTTGCAGAAGCTGAAACGTGGCAATAAAGTGCAGGAGCTGAAAGAAGAAATGAGCGTGCGCGTAATACCTTTCATTCACCGCCTCTCGCACAATATAGAGACAGTCGCAGCCAGATACAGTGTGTGCATTGTGCTGTCCCATCCATGCATACTGGCTGGGATTTTCCCTTCGGTGGGGAATAAGCAGCCAGCTGCATGCTCCAAGAAGCGCACTACATGATACACCGAATGGGTTAGCAATGTGGTCTGCAATATTTGGACAAACGGGCCGATGTTCTAACGATCATGCAAGACAGCACCGTTTAGTGGTCAGCAGGAACATGGGAGTGCACTTGGCAGGCGCTGTGGTTATGCGTCACACTTCAGCTGAACCACATTTATTATGAGAGCAAGCATCTGCACTGAAAGGGAGACAGTTGGGGTATTCCTAATAAAAAGGGCAGGCAGTCGGTATGTTAGCAAGCCACGACTAGACTTAAGTGACAAAGAAGTGATGCTCTTGAAAGATAGCCTTAGACGTGTCAAGTTTAGGCTGTGCACTGTCTTTTTTGCCTTTCACTCAGATTAATTATGTAATGGATACATGTGATAGCGTGCTGGCATGATCTTGCAGCTCAGGTCAATGCAGTTTCCAGTGCATGTTAAATCACTGGTTCTTGATGATTTGAGAGTTCATCCTTGTGGCTATATTTGTAAAAAGATTACCTTGTTCAACAGCATGTATGAATCAGCATGGTTTCTTTCAATAAACATCTGGAAGTTGGCACCTGAGTTTTTCAGTTCGTGTCTTCACTTCGCGCCTGTCCTTTTTGTGTCATCTATATTTCTCATGTAATGCACCAATTAGCTCAGCAAGAAGCCCTGTTGTACTATCTTAAAATGTGCTGTACACTGTTGTTCCACACAACTTCAAGCTTCTTGTGCAGTGCTTTGTCAACAAGCTTCAATTTATCACGTTTTGTTTTAGAAATTATCCTCTTAGTTTACCACACACCAGAACTTCTGGAGTTCAATTAGTGTCCATAGCCAGTAGTGAAACAATCTGAAAAATTCGTTCAGTAAAATGATACCTTTTTGTGCCTGTTTTTTTTTTTAACCCTGCTGTTCTCCATGCTACGCAATTCTGGCTCACTGAAAACTTCTATATTTAACACTTCTTTCTTGCAAGACAGATATAGTACTCCCCAGCACTTGGTGGACAAAATAGAATTTCTTATCAAAATAAGACATGGTTTCAAGACATGCCCGGCCAACCTTGCCTGAAAAGACTGTAGTTGTGTACGGTGTGAAATTTTTTTTTTCTTTTCTTTTGGTTCAGCATTATCAATTTTAAAGGCATATATTGCTCACTAGCATTGCTTTGTTTCTTCAATTGCAGGGACAAGCCCTCCTTACCCTATGCTTGGTGCGGAAGGACATATTGGCACTGCACCTCGCAGACAGATTGTTTTTCAAGATTCATCACTGCTTTCGGCAATAGCATAGTCTTGCGCCCTTTTATGACGTATGAAGTCACAAGGTTATTCTTTAGATATCTACTACTGAACAATTTTGTAAAATAAATCTTGTTGGTGCTTACGACATATTTGTGGTGTGTCATTTCAGCAATTATCATCAATTGCTTTGTTGTCTGTGAGCACACCGAGTGAATGTCGTTTGTGGAAGCTATACGCACAGCATTCTTTCAGAGCACAGATTCAGCATGCAGGGTCTCACATTTTCTCATTACTGCAAAACACTCTATTCCAACGGTTGGCTCGTAGGGTGTTGACAGTACGGGGTCTTCTGTTATTGATTTATTTGCACACCTTGCATTGCAACGGATCGGTCGTAGAGTACAAGTACAGGAGACGGGGTTATCTGTTATCGAACTATTGGGACACCTGTGTTTTAACGGTTTTGCTCGTTAAGTGCAAGTAAGGGTTACGAAATCTTCCGTTTCCTCACTACGGTGGCACTTATATCTTGTTCGACGATTTGTACATAACGCACGGTCCGTTCAACGGAAAGAGCGTTTTTTATGGTACGAAAAAGTGTTCGGTCACAATATACCAGCAAATTTTGTCGTAATGTGGGGCCATTTTTTTTGCAGTGTAGAGCTTTCTTGATGTTGTGCACTGAAACAAAATTTTGGGCATCAAAGGGTAAAATTAGCCTTTGTATGCTGGAACCAAACCACATGGGCGTTTTCTAAAATCGGCCTTATAAATGTCTTATAGGCGAGAAGCTTCATTGGGGTAGGCGTTATTTAGGCATCTTTTAAGAAAAAAATAACTTGCGTAGTGTTGCTGCGGTAATGATATCGATGTGCTGGGTCCATTTAAGGTCTGCAGTAAGCGTCGCACCCAAATATTTGTGTTTATGTATTTATAACCTATACCCACTATGGAGGTCCGAACAAGGATAAGGTGGTTTGTATTGATGTGAGTTTAGCAATGAAGAAAAAACTCTTACCAGGTAAAGTGATCGTGTTTTCACGGTGTTTGAAGTGTATCTATCGCCTTAATGGGGGGGCATCGAAAGGCAATCAAAAATAACCATTTACTTTTTTGAAGGTATTTACTTTTTGCAGGAGATGCTAGACGAGTGTGAAGTCCCTCATCGCATCGCAACAATTCCTGCTGCAGTACTACCTCGCGGAAGCACCAAAGGCAAGCAAGATGGGCGCATTCATGCTGACAAACCTTCTTAGAGAGGCAAAATTCCCACGACCAAGAAGAAAGCGACCAAATTTTTTTTGTCCGCCGCAGTGGTGTAGCGGTTAGGGTGCTCGGCTGCTGACCCGAAGGTCGCGGGTTCGATCCCGGCCGCGGCGGTCGCATTTCGATGGAGGCGAAATGGTAGAGGCCCGTGTACTGTGCGATGTCTGTGCACGTTAAAGAACACCAGATGGTCAAAATTTCCGGAGTCGTCCACTACGGCGTCTCTCATAATCATATCGTTGTTTTGGGACGTTAAACCCCAGATATTATTATTATTATTATTAGCGACCAAATTTTTTTCCGGTCACTGTGTGCACAAAGGGAGATAGTGTCGCTAAATCAGACATTTAAATTTAGTGCCGGGACCTCCTTAAGTGACTTCTAATTAAACTGTTGGGTAATATTTGTGGTTGCAGGTGAATAGTAAGTGATGAACTTAGCTTGTATTATTAGCGCGGTACATATGCGAAAGAAACACAACACAGACGTAAAGAGAAAGGTGGGCGCTAAACTTCCAACTGTTTATTCCATGCCCTTCACACCTATCTTATACATGCTCGAAAAAACACAATTCATCTTGCACGTGATCACATTCCAAGAAACGTCATTTCCTTTTCCGTCAAAGCGTCTGATGGCGAACTCACACACAAGTCTCCCATTTCTGCTATTACTTCGGCTTCTTTTATTTCACGTATAAGCTGATTCCTAGACCGGCGGATAACGATACAGCTAAACAGATTAGGGGAGCACCAACAACCTTTGCAGTGCGCTGCTAAGAACCCTCCCGCTGAAAGTCTGTTTCTTGCGTTGTAGCTGTGTTCACGTAATCTATCATTCAGGCACCGCTTAGTCTGCCCTATATAGTACTTCCCGCACGTTAACGAAAACTTGTAGACTACAGAGCACTCACAATCGACAAATCTAACGTGGTGTTTCTTATCACAAGCTGAGTGAGTGACGTTATTTGGGCAAGTCAACTTGCAAAGCTCCCCTAGTTTTTTTGGGCGCTGAAAAAACAACGCTTACGTTAGCCTGCTGCGCCACTTTCTTCAAGTTGTGGGAAATGGTGTGCATATTAGGTATCACATCTACCCTGCAGCCCGAACACTCCAAAACTTCTTGCCTGTTTTCTTTACGTGAATCTTTCAGAATGCGTTCAGCAACAGACTCCTGTAACATAACTGCATAGCCTGCTTCGGTAAGACGCTTGCTTTGAGTCTCGAAACTGGACGCCACCTTGTGATGACATGATTTGGTTCGGGCATTTTTTAAAACACAAGTTCGCATTGCCTCTCTTAATGAGCTTTGAGTGCGCGGAGACAAAAGAAGGAAGGGGCTTATTTGCTCGCGGCTCATTTCACCACCATGCGTGCTGTTCTAAGAAAAATAAGCGGATGTCCAAAAAACGTCACTCATTCAGCTTGTGATAAGAAACACCACGTTAAATTTGTCGATCGTGAGTGCTCTGTAGTCTGCAAGTTTTCATTAACGACTGCATGACAAAGCTTGGCAGCAGAACATTCACACGTCATATTCCTGGTATGTGGACCAATAGAGAGCTTTTACCCTGGCAACGTCGCGTGAATCACCCTGCTGGCGTCGGCAAGTGCGCCCAAAAAACTGGAACTCTAGAAGAGAATAACGCGCTAGTTCTCTGTGATTTCAGATTTATTCGTATGAGAGAAATAAGTACAGTGAATTTGGAGCGGAAAGGCAGCACTGCTCCCGGTTAACGTTGAGTGATAGGTGAATGTCTACTATAACACTGTAGAAAGGTGGGAAAATTAATCTCGTGATTTCTTTTTATAAAGAGATAGAATGTAATTTGTAGATCAAAAAATAAAGCGCAATGTCATCGCTGTAGGATGACATTGCTCTATTTACGTCAGGATGGCATGGTAGTACATTACAGAAAATTTGAAGCAGAACGTTTCCTTGAGAAATACACTCTCAGTACGGTCCTGGATAACAGCCTCGATATAGGCGGCATCCTTCGACGTACTGTTTTTTATCACGGCTATGGACAGCCCGGCAAAGAGAAGTATACGTTACTCTCTTCAGGCGGCCTCGAACTTGAGGAGTGCCGGCTATAAACAATCGCTGATAAGCGGCCGAAGTCCGCATACGGCCCCGCAGGCCGATCCGCCAGCGGAGCGGCGGCGGGGAACACGGCCAACACGGCGCCGAGGGCGCGGCGAAGCGTCGGAAACTATCGGAAACAACTGCACCACGCATGCGCTTGAACGAAAAAAAAAAAAAGAAAGAAGAATTGAGACGAGCTCCGTGCTCGCCCGGCGCGCGCGCGTGAAGGAAAAAAAAACAACAACAAAAAAAAAAACGACAGACGAGAACCGCGGAAGCCAGCGGAAGCTGAGAAGTTTCGTGTTCGCCGCGCGGCCGCTCCATCACGAGACGTGCAGGTGACAGAGCTTTGAGTTCGGTAACCTTCACAAGATCACCTGCTTGTCAACGTATACTTGGAAAGCGCTAAACTGCGTCGGTTGCGTGATTTGCGCCTGCCGCTGGGTGATATGTTTTTGTCAGTGGACATGAAAGGTGTGTATCGAGGGCAATGTAACGCGCCGCAATGCGAGTGCGATGGGTTTTGCCGCGCCGGGAACAATGAGCCTGCGGCACCATACCAGGCTGGTTGGTGCGCGTACTGCGGGCACAGTCCAGTGCAACATGCTCGAATTGGTAAGTGGTGAGCCACAAGATGAGTGATCAGAAATGTCGAAAGGGTTAAACACCTTTTCACTAGAGCTTTATTAAAGAGAAAAGTTTGTGAACAATGTGTGCGGTCTTTGGGCGCACATTTCGTCGGATATTCATTGGAAACTTCATATGTAAGCTGATGACTGAACGTTTCTTAGCAGTATGAAGAGTGCCTAGTCTGCGAGCGTGCTGTGGTACAGCTGATCATGCGTATTCGAGAACAAGGTAATGTGCCAGTGACAAATACACGTAGGCAAGGGGAAAACGGTGGTTCAAACGGCCTCCAACCGAACCTGAGAAAGTGGGACGAAGATCGTGAGACCTTCGGCTTCCCTTATAAACGGTATACTAGCACTTAGGTATACTCGTTGCACGCAACGTACGATAAATGCGGTCTTCAAATGTGCTTTTCAAACCTTTCAGAATGAGCGCTGTCAGATGACCTGCGCAGTTTTCGCCTGAATTACGCGAGCTATGCCCACGCACTACAAGCATAAATTGTTGATTAATGTATGCATGTCCATCAATGTGGCGCGAGCATCGACATGCGTTGCTTGGAATGCGCTTCCAAATGTTCACAACGCGTAGAGCTCGCGGCGAAATTGACCAAATTGTATACGCCAGTGAGCTTGCACAAAAATACACACGCTTTACTGTAGCGACGCTGAAATGCCTCTGTAACGCTGGCATCGATTTGAAGCGCACAGAACGCGCCAGTCACGGTGCATAAGAGCGTGCAACGCGCAGTAGAAATAAGCAATATTTCTCACCCCGTGCATTCAGTTACACATTCACGTATGCACGATACTTCGTATCCGCGCGTTTTCGGCGAAGTAAACGTAATGCATGGAGCAGCGCTGAAGGTCACATTACACGGAGTAAGGTTCCTCCGTGGTCACATTATTTTCCTGCGGCAACGACGAGCGCAAGAACACAGTCACAACCGAAATGTAGCAGTTTTCATGACGCTCTGCCGGCTCCGCAACTTATATATTCACCGAATGAAAATGGCAACACAACACGAAGGCTCAACAACAGCGAAAAAAAAAGAAAAGCGAAGACCACCAAGACGTCAGAACGAGTGGTAGATATATACCCCCGTAAAATTTCGCAGCGGCCGTGGTGGCGCTGTGGTGTAGTGGTTACGGTGTCTGCTTCCAATGCGTGCGTACCGGATTCGAATCTGCGTGTGTGTATGCAAAGTGTGTTTATGTCACGTATGTGCATGAATGCATTACCAATTGGCTTCTAATAAGCCATAATCATACCTGTTAAAAAAGTAGATCACAAAACCTAGAAATGGGTGATTAATTGCATATTTTCTTCCACAATCGCTTTTGGGCCGCCTAACCACAGGCCGCCCATAGACGGGAAACGCCGACTCCCGCCAACGCATGATTGACATCACGCGTAAGTGTAGGCCGGACGTAGCCAGGAAAAATTTGACTTAAAATCCTGCCTATCTTGTGTCACGGCTATACAGGCGGCCCCGTAGAAATGGGCCGCTTGCTCTTGGCGCCGCATATGGAGCCGCCTAACGAACGGTCTAGCGGCGTCCAAAATTTGACCGAGTTTCCTGCTTGCATGCATGGAATCTAGCCGGGATTTGAATGAGAGTGTAGCTCACGTCTTAAAGGAGCACTGACAGAAAAATTTTTCACCTTGTTTTTTTTTTTTTTTGTTGCAATAGGTAGCTTATGACCCACTTATCACGGCTGTAAACCTGGTTTGTGCGAGTGCGCGACGGTTATTTATTTAGAGACGTTTTTAGAGCACCCTGTCGCAGTTTCGGTTTTAAAGAGCACCGAGCTAGGCAGGAGCAGTTCCGGTGGCAAGATAAACGCAGCTGGCCACGTGACCACGCAAAACTGTGACGTGGGCGCCACGCGCGCCAGCGGACGCCGCACTGACAGCCACCACAGCCAGCACACGCAAAGCCACAGGCAAGGAGGAAGGAATCGCAGGCAGCGCAAGCGCAAGGCGTGTGCCAGCAACCAGCCAACACAAACTCGTGACGTAGGTTTGTTTACATTGCCACTCCGTTGATGTCGGCGTCGCGGGGGGGCTCCGCATCTCGCTCAGTCGCGCGGCATGTACTTTAGAATTGATTGTAAATATATTCTAGGCTATATTTGCCCTTGATATTTCGTAGATGTTGTGTATGTCTCCGGATAAACCTATCTCGCTCATTATCTCGCCTTCGAAATTTTGTGTCAGTGCTCCTTTAAACAAAATCGAGGCCATACCATGCATGACATAGAAAAACTGTCCTTGACTGAACATTCGGCTACCTTTGTTACACAGTACTACTCAGGAACGCCAGGACGCTGATTCTGTCCAACATTATCATGTATGCTCGGCATTTTCATAAGCCTTAGCAACATCCATCACAGGCCTAATCAATGCGGCACATTGCCCATGGTGTCGTGCAAGATGGATTCGGCTTGGAGCACATCAGATGGAAAATCTTAATCTAAAAAAACAAATTGGAAAGGACTCAGCAACTCTCATGTGTTCAATAAATGCATGACGCGGGCACAATATTTTTCTACCAGCTAAACAAGGTATGACATTGATCACGTTGATCTAAATGGAGCGAGCTTACAATACAATGCATACTTGTGCAAGAGACTTTAAATAAGTACTAAAGAATCAGCTAGTGTTTTCCTAACAAAAGTATTTGAGTAGAGCGCAAAATTCCTAATTGAACGCGGTATATGAGTAAAGTACAAAATACCCGGATAAAGCATTTCGTTAAATTGAAGACATTCCAAAGACAAGTTTTCTTGCGAAGTTCGAAAAGAAGTACAGCGAAACGGTTGACTATCAAATGTGTATTGACCAGCTAGATGAGTTAGCATCCCAACTGTTCGTGTGAGGGCAGTTCTAATGCCTCTATTTTAGAGCGCAGCTCTTGAGTACCCGTTCCTGCGTTGAGCGGCGTCGCCGTCGCCGTCGCCGTCGGTGACGTAACCGATAGACATGAAAAAGTGAGCGATAGATGTGTGAGCCGATATTCCGTGAGGCCAAGATTCTCGGAAGAAGCCGGAACAAATCAGCCCGTGAACTCTGGGAGGCGTACCACATAAAGAAAAATGGGACTAACTGTGTTAGTGATACGTCCATCTGCCTGTACAAGAGCGAGATTAGGTTTTTTGATGTCGCGCATGTCCTTAGCCTGATAAGCGGTGTTGCCTTGGTATGCGCTCGGTACGACTGCGCACTACTGTGCTATATATTTCGTTGCAACCTTTGCAATAAACCAGTTGTTAGTCGCGCCTGTCCTGTCTTCTCACATGTGTTCGTCTTTTTTAGCGCAAAATCACGATGTCTTATTTACGAGCTTCCGAGGTTAACTGACGCTTTTAACCCGACTGCGTTGAAGAGCTTGTTTCGCAGAAATTCCGGCGTCCGCGTCGGTGTCGGCGTCGGTTGTGAGCGAAAAATCAGCGTTGTCCGTGAACGAAAATCCCACCAAAAAAATTGACCGCGTATCTGCGTGCTTCGCTGCAAATGTCATCGAAAGACGATAGTCTTCTGCCGGTCTCATCCGCGGCCACCTGTGATGCTGTTCTCGACCATTTCCGTCCTGGCATGACCAAGCGTCTTCTCGCCGCAAGCGCGGTGTTTTTGGCAGCGTGTAAAAAGCTGAGAAGGCGCGCAGAGCGACCACGAAAAGAGATTCTCTTGTTTGCAGCGACGAGGGCAGACTGCGCCAGCTATCGCGCGGCGGATGAAACACGCGGCACTTCGCGCGACCTCGGAGATAGACGACGGCTCTTCGCTTTTGCAAGGCAGCCCGCATTTTCAGCGCAGCCTAAGAAACACTAGGGTCTTCAGAATTAAGTATCTATGTATTTTCTATAAAAGAACACACCACTTAATACTTCCGTATTGTTGTTGCGCCTCAGATATGCGTAATATTTGCTTTTTGATCGACAATGTTCACAAGTATGCACAAAAACGACTGATCAAGTTGGCTGGGCGTTCAGAAAGCAGTCAAACTTTGGCCAGCCGCTGAATCGTGCGACGTGTCGACAAACAGAGAAACAGACAGACAGACAGACAGACAGACCAAAAATTTCTCCGTTTAGGTATCCCAAGAAAGACTATCGTCTTTAAAATGCAAATAAATAAATAATAAAAACCTTTGGTTCGAGTGGCAATCGAAGCCTGAATTTCTGCGTGGCGAAAACTTGTTCTACAACAGAGCTACACCAGTGCGTGAAACTGTTTCGAAAAAAAAATACAATACGACTGTCACGTATTGCGAGGAGTCTTGTCAACGCATATACTATTGCGCGGCAGAAGCGTGGAATCGTGCTAGGCGTCAAAACATTTGAATTGCACAACGAGTGATTGGTTTAAAGGCTCACCTATTACAAAGCGAACGGGCGTAGTTAATCACCGCAAACAGCATCAACAAATTGTGCAGGTGCGCGTGTTGCCTTACGGACGTGCGCACTACGTCAATACGCAAAAGGAAGACTAATGTCGCATAGTGGGCACTTCTCAACTGTACTGGCAGCAGGCATTCCAGGATAGTTTGAAACGGCAATTTTACACGCGTTCCTTTCCTAGCGGCACGGTAGAGGTGCCCACCGAGAAGCGAAGCCAGGCTAGCGATTGAGAAGACGATGCGAACGGGGCCCGATTACGCTATTGCGTTCTATGCTTTTCAAGGCGAAGCTCAAGCGTCCTCCAAGTTTTCTTGTTTATGGCAGTATACAACGTACCAAATGATGTTGAAAAAAAATGTATTTGTTTAAAATAGATTTCACGAAACAATTGGTTTGGTTTGGAAAAACTTTTTTAATAAATGTCCGAAGGCGTGTGCCCTAGCACACGGCGGGCCGCTCCCACGACGGGACAGTAAGGCCGAGACCTACTGCCGCATCGTGGGCCCTCTGGACAGCCCAAAGTTGTGATTGGATGTCCGGACTCCTCAGAGCGGAGCCCCACTTGCTGGCCGATGCTGCATCAGTGCCACGTACCGAAGGGCACTCCCAGAGCATGTGGTGTAAGGTGGCTAAACCGCCACATTTCGAACATGAGTTAGTTAAATAAACATCAGGATAAAGCTTGTGGAGAAAGGCAGGGTTGGGATACGTTTCCGTTTGAAGTAATCTCAATGTCAGTGCCTGCGCTCTATTTAACTTCCTATGTGGAGGTGGAAAAACTCTCCTATCCATAGCGAAGTGCTGGGTAACTTCATTGTAAGTAGTTGGCGGATCTCTGTTTACCAAGTCTCCAGGTTGACCCAGAGGTCCTCCATGGCCGCGGACAGCTAACCCTCGCGCCCTGGAGTGGGCCAACTCATTAAGATTGATAGTTCCTTTTCCAATGGTTCCCATATGAGCCGGGAACCATGTAAGGTTGTGTGTTGTAAGTGACTTCTCACCGAGTATTTATTTGGCCTCTTTGCACACAGCGCCAACACTGAAAGCCCGACTGGCCACCCCAGAATCAGACGTTTCACCTTAATGAAGCGTTCTCCTACATCGGCTGAGCTTCCTGAGTATGGTACGTGCGGAGATGGACCCAACATGCCTAGACTGCGGAGAAGTCAGCTCATTGAAACACATGCTCTGGCGATGCCCTGCGTTGCAGGACTGCTGTCGGGAAGCCTGGTGGACCGCTGCTATCAACGACCCCAGCAACGACGTCCAGCTCCTGGCTGTCCGGAACAGTGTTGCCATCGATGGGCGTAAGAAATCCGCTAGAAAGCAATAAGAAATCCGCCAGATTCCGCTAGATTCTAAAACATATCCGCTAAATTTCCCGCTAAGACTTACTTTACTAGAAAGAAACTGAACTTTCTTATGACAAGAACCCTCATAATTCTTAAAGGCCCCCCAAAACTATGAGAGCTGAACTAACACGTAAAAGAGTATTCCAAAGAGTGTAACTAGAATACTAGAGGCTTCAGTGCTACGGTTGTCGTCAAGCTCATCATATATATGAGGCTAAAAGTTTAAATGTTCACTAAGGTTGAGCGTTGGGCTAGTTGGTGCAGCATAATTCCAATGTTTCACAGCGCAGCAGGGCGCTTTTACTCTACTGGTTTTCACTGTTGCGATTGATTCCGGGGGCACTGGCATTGCTTCCAGCTGATGAATCAATGGCTCCTTCGTGACGCAAAAAGTGTTTCCGACCGATAAAAGTGATGTCTTCTGGAGAACTGTGATGAAGAGAAGTCGCTGCGTGATTTGATCTACTAACGTGGTAATGAACCTTACGCATATTTCTCGCATCACAGCTTCATCTGCGAGAGAGAACCCGTCGGTCTTCTCAGCCTTCATGCTGTCAATGTACGTCTCAAAGGAGTAGCCCAGATATGGTTTGGGCTTAAAGTGGTTCTCACGTCTGGACATCAGAATGTCTATCTACTCTTTCAGAATCACGATTTTATGAAGCAAGCTTCAAAGCAAAGTCATGAGGTCTTTTGGCAGCTTTGTTTGATCCACATCTATCGCCTCGAATGCGTTGTTAACCTCTGAACATCCGTCAGAATTGGTCTAAAAAAATGCAAGTACCCCAGATTGATCTGATTCTCGTACATACCGTACAGCACTTCTGCAGCGTAGCACTGTTCAGTGCGCCTCGCCATCTCCAAATGTATCTTCAATTCGGCCCACTGGTCTACGATCCTTGACCTATAGCTATTTCGATGAGGGATAGCCACCGCGTCCTGCACTCTTGCAAAATTTTCAGTGGTTCATCGCCGTCATTCATCAGACCTTAGAATTTGTGCGCGATTTACCGGGCAGGGGATCTTGCCAACCAGTAGTACGTTTCACTTATTAGGTATTCTAAGTTTCTCGGCAATGCTTCCGACGATTTTGAATCAGTGCACTGCGTGAGGAATCCGCCAGAAATCTGGTATGTATGAAAATGGCCCTTCAAAAAATCCACTAGCCGCTAAACAAATCTTTTTCCCGTAAGAATAAAATAAAATCCACCAGATTTAGCGGAAAATCCGCTAAATTGGCATCACTGGTCCGGAAGGCCCGTGAGAGGGCGGAGAGGCTCGGCCTCCCCGTCCGGACATGGGTCTAGCCAGGAGTTGGGTGTATAAGCACCACATACTCTTTCTTCCGGACCAAATAAATGTCTTTTCTCTCTCTCTATCCTACATCGGCTCTCCAGCGATTGATGTCGTCGTTGGTGACGTCATTAATGGCATTAATGGCTGCGCACCGGCAACACGATGGCGCATTGCTCCTAATTTTGACGACAGCTGAGGCGGCTAGCTAGACGGACTGCTGCACGCCCGGCTACGCCGGTGTATGCTTGTAAAGCCGGCGACCACTTGAGAGGAGTACGTCAGTTTAAACTCTAACGCTATTAAACATCAAAATGTCACGAAGGAAGGAGAACCTTCAGATCCCGCACGCGATTCGACGAATTCGAGATCGTGAGTGAAAAATGCTCAGCCCACCAATACATGCCTCACGTGTGGAGGCAGCAGCTAGACGACGTAAGTGAGAGAGCTATCGAGCCGCGGAAGCGGTAGGGAGACGACGCAGCGGAGCCGAAGATGCACCCGAAACGCAATTCGCTCTCGCGCAACTGTAGCGTAACAAACCTGTAGTTGTAGTGTGATGAAGAGAAATAAAATTTGGAAATGTTCGACTAGGTGATATTTGAACACGGTTTTCTCAACTTTAAGTGTTCGATGCAATTTAAAAAATTTCACTGTTCGAACACGCACGGAGAAACGTAAGGATAAGATGTACTGAACGCGTTGAAATAACTGTTTCGCGTTTTTTGTTTGTTTGTTTGTTCTTGTTGGTTTATAAGTTGTGGGAAACCGAACAAATGATCCCGTGGCTGGCACACTGCTCAAGTTACGACACATTCCGAAAAATCCTAGCGTCCGGAGGTCGATAAAGTTAAATCTAGTTTTCTGACGAAACGTTCGTGGGATGTGTCAGAAAGGCGGCGGCAGAAAAGCATGAAGTCACCAATGGTCGTCAGAAGCACAGAGTTTCCCATTCATAAGCGCTACTTACTATTAGTCTTCTCTAATAGTATGTCCAACGTCATTATTGGCTGGTAACTCCTTGTAGCAAACAATGGCGTATTATTAGCTTGTTCTTTTTTTTTTTCTATAAGAGGACCTTGTTGTTTTCAGAAGGACGTTCTGTTCGATGAACACAACGTCGTCCTTGCTAGTGACAGTATTTCCCTACCGCTTGCTCCGGAGCACAAGCACACCGCGCTCTACACCCCGATTTCATTGACGCGCAGAAGCCCGCACGAAAGATGTCGCGATGTCGATGTCGAAAGACCGTCGCGATGTCGATGTTGTTAGCACGTCCGACTTACAACCGCGCATTGTTCAAGTGACGGGAGCTCGATTCACGGCAAACAGGTGGCAGGGACGACGACAGAATAATTGCGATGCCGCAACAAGTGGATGGGCGCAACGAAACCATAGATTTGATGTTCCAACTATCGCCCCCCATAGGCGAGGCCACACTTGAGAAGCCAATCGTACACATTTCAGAAAGTAGCACGCTGATTAGAAAGCAGCAAACTGGAAAATTTCGTACGTGTCACAAGCGGGACAATGGCATTTGTTCGATACTGCCTCTGACGTCACCTCCTGGTGGCGTTGAACAAGTACACACAGTCCGTGTCAAGTACACCACCAGATATTGAAAGCGTTGCTGCACAATAGATGAGATTTAGGATCAATTTACTAATACGTCTTTCAACGGTGCTTTTGATAAGGCTATTTTGAGAGCGAAAGAGAAGCTTGTGCATAACAGAGTGACATAATAATAATTGTTGGGGTTGAACGTCCCAAAACCGCGATGATTATGAGGGACGCCGTAGTGGAGGGCTCTGGAAATTTCGACCACCTGGTGATCTTTAACCTGCACCTAAATCTAAGTGCACGGGCTTCTAGCATTTCGCCTCCATCGCAACGCGGCCGCCCGGCCGGGATTCGATCCTGTGAACTTCGGGTCAACAGTCGAGTGCCACAACCACTTGACCAACGTGGCGGGTTACAGGGACGGCGCTAGGAACGGGAGGGGGGTCCTGGGCCCCCCCCTCATATTTCGCCTGCAACTCCCCCCTCCCAGCAAGCTGCCCCTGCAATAGTGACATTTTCTTAGAACAGTGCAAGCAAAGAAAGGTGACTCGGAGTGACCACGATGATTCAGAAAAAGGGCAACTTCGTTCCGTAAACGCATCTCATATGTAGCGTTTTAACACGCACTTAAAGTAAATTGAAAACTGGCTCACACGATCTTACCCATTAACTTAGAACCATGACAGGCAGGAGCAGTGAGCCGAAACCTAACGCGGAGAGTCGCCTGGGGCGTCGAGCAGAAATTTTTTGACTTCAGTTTGATATCGCGCTTTGCGGTTCGCTTCGGGTCCACTACGGGAGTCAAGATGTTGATGTTTCAAAGCGTGTAAGGGCTTTCTCAACCGATTCACGCGGGTTCAAGCCGATTCAATAACGAATAAATAAAAAAAAAGAGCGTTCAAGAGCCTCCGGTTTTTTGATGAACGCGTGAACGTTGGATTTCGGTGCCTTTCAGTAACCTTCCCCATTACAGCGCCTCTGTCAAAGCTTTTGAGTTTCTTGTGGACCGTAAAACCCGATATTTTAATTCACGTATTTTAAAGGAATGCCGTTGAATAAAAGGGCATGGAACCATGTTGCTCGCGCTCAATGAAGAAAACCTGGAACTATTACACGTTCTCGTGCACAATGACGGGGTTAAAGCCATTTTCGGCATCTGTTATCGTCCACCTGGTAGTCAACCTCATATACCCTACTCGATCAGCCCTGTGACAACATCTGAAATAATTTGAAATACAAGCATCGTGAGGCTCCATTTATCTTTCTTCAGATACTCTAGTTTTCTCGAGATTAACTGGACCCCACTCTCCACAGTGTACATATCCACTATGCCAAAGAAGCCGACAATTATCGTTCTTATTCTAGACATTTTCACCAGGTTATAATCCTGTCCTACGCGACGCAGCCTTATGATGGACCTGTTTCTAACCACTTGTCCAGACGGCGTATCATGTGTGAACGTTTTGCCATTTGCAAGTGCCCACAATTAACGTTCTCCACATTTCTATAAAACCCAGAGTATCCTGACAGACCTAAAATGATCACGGACTTCAACACAAGGCATTACAGCGCCATCAATAATCAGCTGCCACTATTTTTCCAAGTACCGCAATTTCTATTTGCAGTTATATTATAGCACGGCAACCAACAAAAAGAGCGATCTCTTTAATCAGAGATATCACATTAAAAAATGCGAAGCTCCGTACGTAATTAAAACGCACAGTAAAAGCTGCACATCGAGCCTAAACAAGGTAAGTCTTCTCGCTAGAGCCTTTTAATTGAGCTCACGGGGACGTCATGATTTCGATTAAATAAATTGTTATTGTATGTGTAGAATTACTATAAAATTTTAATATCATAATTAGTTCTACGCGTCAACGTATCACACTACAAAAGCTTCACCATTTTTCTTATTTTTTTTTACGTGTGCGTTGTGAGCGTTGGATTACACTGTTTTTCTAGCGCTAGTGTCCGTCATAGCATGGCTTACCCAACTATATTTCGCCCTGTTAATGTCACCGGCTGCCTCCGTGAGGTGTCTAATCCACACTGCTGCCTTCTCGCCCACTAAAAATTTGCCTATCGCGATCGCTAGTACACAGTGCTCTGTATTTGAACGATGGCAATACTCACCGCTTTCCCAAGCGGGCTTTGCCCCTTAAAGAAGCAATATGCGGCAAAGCAAGCTCTACAGTTAAAGAATCTGACTGAACGGGCTCGATGCACCCGTTCACACGAGCTCCATTACATCACTAGGTGAATTATGATTGCAGCAGGGGAACGTTAAATTTATGCTTTAATTTCACAGCGCCCGCTGTACCATGTCCAAGATAAAAAAAAATCGATATCATCTTTGTTAAATTTTTTAAAATGAAGATTTTAAAAGAAGTGACCGGTGATAGCAGAATTCTGGTGGCAGATATGAATTACTAAAGGTTGCCGACAATAATTGCTCGGGAATCTCAATAAGAAATTAGGTAATGAGAAAACCTTGCTCAGTTCTTAAACTAATCAATTTAGGGTACATATGATGAACTTATGCCGGTGAGTACTTATAAGGTGCAACCATTTGGCAAGAACCCAAATGGTTGCAATTTCAGATCGAGGGACTCTTCTCTTTTCTTACAACCTAATGAAGGAAAGCATAAGAGACATTAGTTTTTAAGTCTAGGTTAACTGTAGACATAAATGAAAGTGAATTAAAGAGCACGAAAAACGACTTGCCACCGGTGGGGACTAAACTCATAACCTTCGGATAACGTCTGCGATGCTCCACCAATTGAGCTGCGGCGGCGGTCGTTTCCCCGTCCGCTTTATTGGGTATTTCTAAGCGCGCTACCCTCGGAGTGTTAGCCAGCGCATCTCGTAGCCGTGGCGTCGAGTGTGGAACATTCTTATGTGCCAGCTGGCGTCACGCCATACGTGATCTTTTACGAGCTGGCAGCTGACCAACAAACAATTCGCACGCTACCTAAAGACATCAAGTCTGCCTGGAATAATGACAATTGCTGGGGTTTTACGTCCCAGGACCACGACATGATCATTAGGCACGCCTTAGTGGGGGTCTGCGGCTTAATTTCGACAGCCTGAGGTTCCTTAAGGTGCTCTTACATGTAAGCCCTAAGTGCTCTTGCATTACACCTTCGTCGAAATGCGGCCGCAGTGGCCAGGAATCGAACCCACGCCCTCGATCTCAGCAGCGCCACACCTCACCTGTTGAGCTACCGCGGCGCGTAAGTCTGCCGTGAAGAGACAACCGCTGTGAACGATCGTTAGAAGGAAGGATTTTGAAATCAGCGCAACTTTTGATATTCGTGCCGCTGCAGTTGAGAAACAAACACCTTCCCAAGTGGAGCTGGAAGAAAATAAATGGGACACTAATATGTTTCGTAGCAGAATTTGGGAGCGTACATTTCGAAACTGCTGCTGGCATAAGCATTCTTTCTAAGCGGTTATGTCTCAATGAAGTCCGTGGCTTCAATTCCGAAATTGCGGCATGCGCCCTAAGTTGTTTAGTTAAAAGGCTGGTTATTGCAACTGTGTGAATTTGTAAATTAAGCGTTTTAATTTTTTTTGTGTATGTAATTTTCGCTTCTTGGATAACCAGCTTAAGGAGTACAACTGCGCTGTCTAGCTTCCACGGACAGTCTTACAAATTTGTTAATGAAAAAATGCCCCCCACCTCCCCGAAGGGAATCGTGAGGAAATGCGAATGCATTTCGCGCGCGCTTCACTCCATTTATATATGGTGGTTGTGGTTCGAAGAAGGAAAAGGCGCCTAATTTCTGCAGCCCGGTCGGGAGCACGGCGCAGCGCCTTTTTTTTTTTTGCTTTTTTGTGTTTTTTTAATTTTTTTTTTAAATTTTTTTTTCATATATAGCTCCGCCGAGCTCCCGCGATGCGAGCGCCCTCACGCGTCAGAGCGCGCTTCTCCTCTCCACTCAAAGCGGAGAGAAAACACCTGCCGCGGACAACGCCAACGCCGCACAACGCCGGATGCCTGACATAGCCCGACTATGAAATGCATTCGCATTTAAAATTAGCCTACGTGACAGCTGTCGGCCAACGGGTGACGATTGTCTTTTGCCTAGCCTGCAGATCCGCTGCGGTCGTTTAGTGGCGAGGGTATTGCGCTTCTAAGGTATAGAAGACGCGGGTTCGAGTCCCGCTCGTGGAGTCCGCATTTTGATGCAGGCGCAACGCAGAAATGGTCGCGTACTTATATTTACCTGCACGTTGAATAACCAGAGGCCGTGCGAGTCACTCACTTAATGTGCTCCAGAATGAGATCGTGGTTTTGCCGCCCAAGACCCCGCAATGGAGTTCCTGATTTCGATTAGATAACCTTAGTTTTTTGACCATTTATAGAACACCCAAATGGGGCCTGTGACCCATGCCGACCCGGCGGAGCAACAGCGCCGTAGGACTTTCGGCTAACACGTCGACAGCATCAAAGCAGCATTTGTACTGCGCTCAGTACTCCGGCATGCCTCGTTTCAGTTTTGCACTCATGCTTTACTGCAATTGTGCAGTGTGGTACTCATTCACAGGAGGTGGACGAATATTTGTTTCCACACGTCTATAAGGTAGCTACTATTCGCCTTCGCACGAAACCCATCCAGCTTTCCCCGTGAAGAGCTTCGTGTCGAAATCGAGCGCTTCGAGACAAGCCCCGCAGGTGACGGTGTTCAGCGATACTGCTGGATGCGAAAGAGTCGACCCCGAGAATCCATATGAACGGTTCACAATTACCAATGCCCACCCGCTCTGGAATGCATGAAAACAAGACAACGTTCTGCAAAGAACACGGTGGTCACCTCTCGAGCACAGTGCACCAACTCTCGTAATTTTATGCGGCCGGGCAAGGCTTTGTATCACTGGCGTCCCCGAGAACGCCAGTGCACAAACTCCTGCCCTCGGCGCGTCGGTGGTCGATCGCAAAACGGGTGAGTAGGTGGTGGTGGTATCAACTTTATTTGACTAAGTCACCTGCCTGGCGCCTCAGGGTGGCTCCACGCGGGAAGCGACTCTTTCAGCCCAGGAAACGATAGCCAACTGTTTCTCCCGGTCGGGAGTTCTGACGAGATCATCCCATGTTGATTTTGAGGGAGCTGGTAGAAGCGATTTTGGAGGAAAACCCCCCACATCCCCACAAGATGTGATCTTGGGTAGCTATTGCATTTAGAGTACAATTTTTGCAGTTAGGTTCGAATTCTCCGTTAGTGATAATTGCCAGTCTATGGGGGGCTGGTGAAAGCGGCCGTTTGTATGCGGCGTAGAATTGTGGCCTGCGCTCTCGTGAGGTCGTCGTCTAGCGGGGGGGTAAAGCCGCCGTTCGTTCTTGTAGTAATTTGTGACGTCCTTATAGGAAATCGGTGCCTCACCCGGGAAAACGGGGCCCGAGGGGCGCACCTCCCGGTTTGTTAGACCTCGGGACACTCGATGCGCCTCCTCCTTCCCCAGGTTCCCGGAGTGCGCAGGGACCCATATAAGCTCGACGGGTGCTTCGCCCCGGTCCTTTCCAAGGATCCTTGCCGCAGGGGTGGCTACGCTTCCTTTAGCAAAATTGGTTATGGCTTGTTTCGAGTCGCTTATCACCGTCCGAGCAGAAGCGCTCGTGACGGCCAGTGAAATGGCAGTTTCTTCCGCCTCTAGAGCGGACGGGACTTTAACAGAGGCAGTGTTTAAGATTCGTCGCTCTCCGGTCACTACACTCACTACATATAGCTGTTCAGTCTGCTTTGCTGCATCTACGTACACTGCAGTTTTGTCGTTTTGATACTTGTCCTGCAGGGCACTAGCTCTGGCAGACCGCCCTCCCTCATGTCCACCGGCTAAAATGTTCTTTGGAATTGGCTTCACTAACAAACGACGCCTAATAGCCTGCTGCAATGGAGTTCTTCCTGCCGATTCCACGAGGGGATTTAACCCCAGATTGTGTAGTATGTGCCGACCCGCCTCCGTGCGAGATAAACGGGCCTGCTGTGCAAGTTTGTGAGCCTCAATTAGCTCTTCAAGAGTTGTGTAAATGAGTATTTTTTCAGTGTGGGCATACTTAGGGAGTCCTAGAGCCGCCTTATATGCAGCGCGTATGATGCTGTCGATTTTTTCTCTATCGGAAAGGCGTAGGTGGTAATATGGGAAGGAGTTCACAATGCGGCTGACCAGGAAGGCTTCGGTCAGCCGGCATAGACCTCCCTTCTTCATTCCGTGATGTCGCGTGGCTACGCGCCTAAGCAGACCGCATATCTGGCGGGCCGTGGCTTGCAGCCTTCTTTTTTAACAGCGGAGCTGTTTAAGGCGGCCGTTAGTTCGTAAGCTGCGAACAGAAATCATCATCATCATGAACCGGCGCGCGCTCTCTTCTTCATCGCCTTCCTCTTCTACTTCCCTCCCAGAACAAGTGCGCCGATTTCTCCGGCGCGGCATGCAATAACTATTATGGGCGAGGGAACGAGTACAGAGAGAGAGAAAAACAAAGATAAAGAAAGAGAGAAATTCTTGGGGAACGAATTTCTTGGCGAGGCGAGATTCGAACCCGCGTACCCACGATCCGAAGCCGAGAGTCCTGACCACTCGACTATACAGTAGTGATGCAGAACTATCGATGGTACTGTCGATACTATCGATAGTTGAGCCGCTATCGAACTATCGATGGTACAAGAAATTATCGATAGCGCTATCGATAGTAAGTTTCAAAGTACAGTGGTCAACACACATGTCTAGAACGATGGAGTGTCGCACTCGGAACAGCACGAGCGACATCTGCAGTACGAAACGGGCCAATTCTGAGCATGCGCGGCACCACTGATGTGCCCGCCTTGCAGTTTCCGTTCTTGATTATCGCTGCGGCCGCGATAATTGCTTTGGCCACCAGACGCGCAGTCAACTGTGTGCGCCAAAAAGAAAAAGAAAGCGCAATCGCTCGGATTGGCTCCTATTATACTGTGAACTTATTCTCGATTCGTGGTATCGTATAGTACTGAGAACGGTGCACTTCGTTTTTTGCTTTATTTTTATTTTTATTTTTTATTTTTTTTTGCGCCCGTTCAGAGTGCTTTCGACGGCCAAAGCCGTCGAAAGCACTAGACATGAGAGTTCACCACTGTACAATAGGTAGTATAAAATCAACCGCGTGAACTCATTGCAGCATAAACTTGATTCTCCGAATGCGTGGTAGTATATGGCATAGCAGGAGAAGAAGGCAGAAGCGCAAGAAAGTTGACATGATTGCGTTCCTTCAGCAGAATGATTGGCTGACATTATTAAGCTGAACTGTTCAGCTTTAGCAGAAAGGAAGTTGTCACATGTGGCGGAACTGCGTGGCTTCAAACTTATATTGCATTTTGTCATTTCAAAATAAGAATATCAAAAGCTAAGTTTTTAATTGTAAGGTGTAACTGGTTACTTCTGAATGCGAATTTATTTATGGACATATTCCGGCATTTTGATTGTGGCAATAATTTATTTCTTTCGCCAGAAGAGTGCTCATAAAGCAAGCGAACTGAGTACTGCTGATAGCAGGCTGTCGCAAATCATTTGACAATATCGCCCTCCTACAACAGCATAATTATTCACAACACTATTGATTATACTATTGGCCGCAATACTCCTGATGGTACTATTTATTGCACTCTCGACAATATCGATTGTTTAGCGATAGTAGTACTATCGATAGATTCTTTACACTATCGATAGTTAAAAAAAACTATCAATATGTTCTGTTATTTGTTCTGTGTATGGGTGCCCGTAGTGATGCAGAACTATCGTTAAATGGACTATCGATAGTATCGATACATTAAAAAGAAACTATCGATACTATCTATAGTCCATTTACCGATAGTTCTGCATCACTACTATACAGGCTTGCTAGGGAATATCGCATTGCCTTGTATCACAGAAATAACGAGCGCTAAAAATGACGAGCATACAAAGAGAAGACCAGACACGGGACAGGCGCTACTAACAACTGTTTATTGTCAACACACCCATCGAGTTAAAATAGACACATTCATCGTGTTGCGCATGCGTGACATTGCATTGCAAAGCAGAGCAAACCAAACAGCAAAAATTACACAAAACGAACATACGATA
>JALIZH010031235.1:0-19796 GCA_030522465.1 Rhipicephalus appendiculatus | reverse complement strand
GCTACGGGATAGTTTCCTCTATCACAGTAAATATTTACACCCTTAAGGGTGTAATTATTTTGTCCCATGGGCAACACCCTTTAAGGGTGTTTAGAAACACCCTAAACGTAGGGTGTTTAGAAACACCCCTTAAAAACGTAAGGTGTAAGGAAAGATTACACCCTACTTTAATGGGTGTTTATGAACACCCCTAAACTATGGGTGTTACAATAAGCTACACCCGTTCGAGTGGGGTGTAATAGACAAAAACACCCTTGAAAGGGTGGCAGTAAAGGGGTGAACCACATGATACTTCTTCCCAGTCAGCCCCCCTTGGAGCACTCCAGGCCTCAGCGTGTATCCAATCCTCTCAGGTGCAGCCTAGAAAGAATTCTCCTGTTAAGGAGATGATTCAGAAATGTGCAATCCCTTTGACAAAAAAATGGATTGATAAAGAGTTTCAAAGACTGCATCAGTGCCCACATCAGTGTGACTGTCGTCGACTTTCTTGGCGCTGCCATCCAATAGCTGTAGCTGATACACGAGCAGCGATTCTCCGTAACAACTCATGCAACATTATAAGGACTCAGAATGTCGTTTTGCTCAGCAGGCCTCCATATTATGTCTTTTTTTTGGAAAGTACATCAGTGTAGTAGAAGACTGTGCACATTGCTGAAATGAAACTTTTCCCACCTACTCAGAAGCAATGGATTGTGGCTGCAACAAAAACGGGTAAGCAATCTGACTATGGCTTGCATGTCAGATGCGATAATATGCAGGAAATGCATGTAATAGGAACGGTATGATCGCGACCGCACTGCAGAAATATGACCTGCAGCACAGCAGTAGAATGAAATTTTACATAGGCGAGCTCAGACAAATTTTAAGGATTATCCCTTTCCAAGCAAAGACAACAGAATCATTGGCAATTGAATGAAATATGAGCATTTATTTCTTTTAAAATAAATCGTTACAAAACTAAAAGCTTGTCTTAAAACTCCAAAATAAATTCCGAAACAATATTCGATACACTGATTTTACTGACAAGTACTGGCAGTTTTGTTAAGCTAAAATTTCAACAGCAAATTGTCTGTTATAACTGCTGCAAAAAAGTCACAAACCACCGAGTCAAAAACCACAAAGTAGAATAACTATACAAGAGAGTGAGTTGTATTATTTCTAGCATGTGCGCGCTATAAACACTGAGAAAAAGGCATGGCTACAAACTTGCTGAAGGCTTGCTTACAGCCCACTATATGTAACAGCGTATAAACTTGGACATTACACTATCACAACGTTTGACAAGGTTATGTAATTGGGGTTAGATTAACGTAATGTGATTGTTCATACACTTGCACATTACAAAACCACAGCTCTTCACTGCCGGTTGCACAATCCAACTTCATCTGCTCAGATGACTGGTTCCCTTCGACAGCAGTGGGACCAGGCTGTTCTTTCTGTACAGTAAATTCGTTCCCGGAAACCTAAAATAAATACACAAGGAGCAATGACCAAACTTTTTGCAAAGAGTGTAACATACAGTATGACCAATTGCTTTCTTGGTTATATGTAGGTATAAATGAAGTGCATAGCCAGCATATTCAGTGGCATCGGACTCCAGACAGTGACAAACGCAAAAAAAGGGTATGCTGCGGAATAAATGCAATAAGAAGCGTGCTGTGCCAGAACATTTTATACCTTTGATGCCGAAGATCTGAAGTAGCACGGCTAATTGGGCTAGTTGGTATCGGTTCATCTTTTAACTGAATAGGGCGCGCACACAGACACGGACACTAGAAGAAAACGCACGCAACACAGCGCCTGTGTTGTGTGCGTTTTTCTTCTTCTAGTGTCCGTGTCTGTGCGCGCCCTATTCAGTTAAAAGACGAAGATCTGTCAGTTAAAAGACGAAGATCTGAACTTTACCCTTTTAGCCTGCTCGCGCACCAATACAAAGGTATACAGCTCCTAGGCGATGATGCCCCATTAGCTTTATGCATCGACCACGTCTAAGTGAAATTTGAGTTCTATGCATAAGTATGCATCCACTTAGGCATATGTGAATTTCTGCAGATATATCATGGTACTCATACGATGTGTTTCTTAAAGGGAATGCAATGCTATGCGCACCATATAAATATTTTATTTATTACACAAAAGCACAATACCACTGCGCATACAAGACGGTATTCACATTCATCATGTATTCAGTGCAGGTAACATGTAAAATTAAGTTATGTGTAGTTATGTGTTTGCTTGCGAATAAAACTGAAGTAGTGTTCTTCACGCGGCTCACACTGAAACGATTATATAATGTAAGAAATTGCTTTCGCTCACTGACTATTGCATACTGCTAAATTATGGTCCTTCGTTTCAATGATCCTGGTCAGGTAAAAAAGCAGAACTCCTTACTAATGCAGCATAGGCTCTTTAATGGCTGTGCGGGGAAGAAGAGGCAGATATTCCGAGACTTACAAAGCACCGATCATGAACCACATGCCATCACAATAAATTATGTAAACTGTAGAAGCGGCGAAAGGTGGGCTAGTTGGTACATAACTTTAAAGTTGACAAAACAGCGCAAAGACAGGACGAAGGAAGGTGACATGAGGACGGGCGCTGTAAGCTGTAAGCTGTATGTAAGCTTCTCCGACAATCGCCAATAACCAGAATCCTGAAAGCTATTGACCGGAATTAAGTAATACACAATAATCATTCAGTGAAACAGATTGCTTAAGTTATTTAATTGTTTTAATGCCAAGCTGTATGTAAGCTTCTCCGACAATCGCCAATAACCAGAATCCTGAAAGCTATTGACCGGAATTAAGTAATACACAAAAATCATTCAGTGAAACAGATTGCTTAAGTTATTAAATTGTTTTAATGCCAAGATCCTGAAAAAAGCATTCTATATTTGTTGTGTTCAGATAAATACGCTGCGTAATCTTACATTTTAACACATGCATGCATATCGTGCAGTATGTATAACATTATCGCGAGTTTTGTGCAACAAAGAAAATATTGATATGCTTGACACAGCGCAAATCCCTTTAACATCTGTAAAGTATGACTAGAGAATTTACAATATCGGATAAACTATTAGGTTTGGCTTTTATCAGAAAATGTCATTGCAGGTGGTGGTACAAACTGCGTTTTATAATATTTTTACACGTAAAAGTACTTAGCGCAGTTAAAACACCGAAATGGGGTGAAGTGAATAACTCTTAATAACCAGAACAATGTAACGAAAGGTACACATGGTGGAAACAAACAGAATAACATAAATTTTGTTCGAACGCCAGCACTTATTCATACTAGCGCTTGCACAGTTAAGGTACGGCTATTTGGTCAAACACACACACACAATCAAAGATCCGTTCAAACACAAGTCAAGTTCAACGAACGGCTCCACATGCACGGGTGCCGGCAGTATCCCGCAACCTACGTTGCGGGTGAATGAAAACATCGGTGCGAATTTAACGAAACGGAATGTATTAGCACATGGGCGAACTTCGCGAGGCGCACCTAACACGAAGCAATATGCTGTGTTATCACCCACATGCATCAACCCGAGTATCACGGTAGTTTTAGCGCACAAAACGAACAGGGACGGAAAAGAACGACGCGGACACCACGCCCTTGGTCCTTTTGTGCGCTAAAAAATAAGTGCACATGAATTAACAACATGCCCAAGCATACGCGCCTTAGACATGGTTTACGCTTAGAGCTAACAGGCGCCATCCCCACTCAACTATTATTAAACCAAAATAGAGGTTCATCGCGAGCGGGACACCAAACATCACTGCCAACAGAGAAGTGCGCCGCCACAACTCTGTTCAAATCCCTCGCCGAATCACAGCCGCGCATGCGCACTCTGCTTTCATCTCCAAAGAAAGAAAAGTTTACCCGCACTTAACATCACACAACTTTGCCATCATCCCGATGTAACAATACACACAAATATGCTCGCTATACGTAAACAAATGCTGACTTATCATCCACTAGTTAAGAAAGACTCAGTTGACGGCGTTATTAGGGGCTTTTAGCGTGTACGTATACTTCTTTACGTTACCGTGTTACCGGATACCGGAAGGAATCTGCGCATGCGCGGGCCTTTACGGAACGTAGACTTTTTACGGAACGTAAACTACTCGCCGGATAGGCTTTACGTTTGCGGCCCCACCTCGCAAATCCACCTTCGTTCGCGGCTACGCGCGATATTCAATTTGCGGAGACTCCTGCCGCCGAGTCAAAATAAGCCGAAGTGCGAATGCGAATTGCGATCACCTTGTTTCAGCCGGCTTACCGAAGCTAGAGTGACGTAAACGTGAGAGGCCTAAAGCGCCTAAAACCCCCCGACAGGCTGGATAGGTGGCGCCATCTAGCGGCGTCAATGTGAAACAGGCAAGCACAAAATTGTTATTGCAGAAACATCGCGCATTTTACTCCTTGCGTAAATGCCTTGCAGTGAAATAATTATGAATCAGTTGCCTTTTACATCATTTCCTCCCTCAAATACTAGATGATAACAAACGTGTTCATGACTGTGGTTGCACGAAGCGTCACAAGATGTCGACACCATCGTCGCTAACCCGATATTTTTGCACCCTTTTTCGTAAACTGAGGTAATGTACACGCTAAAAACCGCTTTTATTATTTTGCCCAAGCGATTATTCAATCTTATCTAAATCAAGTATAGTTTAAATGCAGTTAATCATCACCATTTGGTGGTTTGCGCAAACGTAAAGGTTTACGTTTACGCACGCACGTAAACGTTTACGTATGAGGAGCTAAAACTTTTCTGCAGCATGCGTTCCGGTAAGACGGTAAACGCAATCCGGTAACCGGTAACACGGTAACGTAAAAAAGTATACGTACAAGCTAAAAGCCCCTATTATCGCGGTCACGCAGTTAACACAGCGCTGACCACAGCAACATGAGAGCGGTACATACCGTTTCACTTCGAGTGTTCCATGATATGAAGCTGCAGGCCTCCCCTTCAGTACAGTGCATCTTCCTAATAAGCAGCACTCGCAGAACGCAAAGGACGAGCACAGAGCGCAGGCACATTTCAAACAAAAAAACACCGACTGCTAAACTCGACAAATCGAGAACGACGCGCGTCACACCACACGCACAAAAACCGGAGAGCCGGCATGCCGGAGACTATTTCGCCAGCGCACTGAGTCACGTGGTACATAGTCCCGCGCGCCCGCGCGCTGCGCACGCGCGGCGGTCAGGGCAGCCGAGGTTACCTAGGCGACGAGACGTTTCGGCGCCTGCCGGCGCCGGAACGTTCGCTGCAGCCGTTGTTGGATTGCGCGGCCGCTGCGCCGCGGCTCTATTTCTGCGGCCTATTTCGTTATGCTTCTTTAACAGTGTATTCGAATCGCAGTGTGCATTGCGACGACGCTGTAAGGACTGCACGGGCTGCATGTCACAGCGCGCGAATGTAATATTCAAGAGCAATATTTAGCGTAGCTTTACTTGCTTAACGTCGTGAAGACTGGTGAAACAGCGGAGCTAATGGCTTTTTGATGCATTTGGAGCCCGGCTGAAAATGCATCACGTCAATGTCCATTTTTAAGGGAGCTGATCGCCCGTTTCCGTGGAGGTTATGGCTATGTCATCTGCGCGGATGGTATTTTGCAGATGGCAGGTGTTTTACCTCCAGCTTTAAAATCATCGCTCTTAAGGGAGGGGGGGGGGGGGGGGGGGGCTTGTGCGCAACATTACCTTGGTTCGGGCTAGTTCACTTAAAGTATTCACAAAGCGCGCAAATGACAAAGACGAGGGGGAACACATACAACAGGATTGCCCCCCTGATCCTATTGGATAAGCGGCGCTCCTGTTGTGTCTTCCGTCTTTGTAGCTCGCGCGCTTTATGAATGAACACTGTGTTTCGCTTGCATCACGTTACGTCCTACTTCGATTCGTTACTAGAACCGCAAGCAGCTAGTAGGACGGGCTTTGCTGGTATCAAGACGGTTCATGTACACTTAATATATAAGCAAAACCTGCCCAAAAATTTTGTACATTTGTAGCCTTGTTCATTACACCCCTCAGATGAGGGTGTAAATGGGGTGTTGAAAGGGTGTTTTACTTACCAACACCCAGATTTTGAAAATAAGGGAGTAATAAGGGTGTTCATAAGGGTGATTTTAACGCAAACACCCGCATTACACCCCTTAAGGGTGTAAATTTTTTTTACTGTGTATTAATGTTGATAGAGTCCATAGAGGCGCAACCATGGTGTCCACGCGAGGAGCGGCCGAAATGTGTGTGTATGTGTTGCGCGAAGCTCGGCACGTGGTGCATTAATAATGTCTCTAGCCCCTATACCAAAGAACATGCACCCAGAGCACAATAAGGAGAGACGAGAGGCCAGAGCAAAGGAAATACAAAAAAAGTTCGGTAATGACAAGGACGCAGTGTTCGTAGACGCTGCTCGATACAAGCGCAGACGGGCGTTTACGGCAGCCGTAATCGATAGCGAAAAACGCTGTAAGACGTGCGCGACGATACGCACCACAAGTACCGAGACAGCGGAAGAAGTAGCCATAGCTCTCGCAGTAGCTCAGACAAACGCAACCGTGATAGTCAGCGACTCTCAAACGGCAGTACGAAACTTTGCCAACGGCCGCATCTCCCCGGAGGCACTACGCATTCTACTTGCAGGGTGTCAAGCCAGCAAAAGAGATACATACATTACATGGACACCCGCCCACTCCCTCGCGGAAAACAGCAACAACGGGGCTGTACATGACGCAGCTCGAGGGCTTACAGACCGAGCTGCAATCTCAACTGCCGCCCCAGCACCCTGCGATCGTGACGGCGTGGTAGACGAGTGGGAGTGGGAAGACAGAATGACCAGATACAATGATATTACAAAGCATTATAGATTACAGAGGGGGCATATTCCCGCCACCTCACCCAAAATTAACAAAAAAGCAGTCTGTCGAATGGCGGCGGTTGCAAACCAGGACGTATCCGAACCCTGCGCTCTGGCACATAATATATCCGGACATCTATGAAACGGACAAGTGCAAGTACTGTGACTCCAGAGCCACTCTGGAGCATATATTATGGGAATGCCGAGGGATTAGTGCCCATAACGAGTACGCGGCCTCTAGTGACAGCCTTCGCGCGCGCTGGGAAGCCGCGCTGCTCAGTGCCACCCTCGAAGATCAGCTGTGGGCCGTCCAGCGGGCCGAGGAAGCCGCCAGGGTTCAAGGACTCCTGGCCGTCACCTAGGCGGGGCTATTGGCCCGCCCCACCGACTCGCTGGACTCGCAATAAAGTTCTTTCCTCCTCCTCTAGCGGATGTCGAGATATTCGGTATGCGAAACGGTCGCGGCCATGCAGTCCTCTAATCAACACTGCAACAACAACAACAACAACAACAACCTTGAGCCGACTTTCACAGTGCACATTGCGTTATGCGCTTTGTGACTTTCTCTACCTTGTATGTCCAAGACAGCCTTGGCAGCCGTTTTCTCTACATAGCGGCTTCACCCTTATTGTGCCTTGCACGAATACCACATTGTCATCGTCCTTCTAACGGCGACGGATACGGAGAATCGCGGAGTCTTCGCCCTGTCGGCTAATTCTGTCGACACCAGTTGTCATTCGCCCGCCCTTCTCATCGACCGAGAGCAACATTCCAGAGCCAGATGCAAGGGACTTACAAAAAAACATGGCTGATCCCTCCGTCATAGGAATCGGTATGACACGAAAGTGAAACGCGTCTTAGCAGAAGTAGTGCTTATTGTGTAACGATATATGAGAGCTTGTACAATGTCTACTGGTGTTTGACAGCTATAGCACCGTTTGACGGGGACACACCCACGCTGACGCCTAGTGGCAAATCTCCATCGCGACGACTAACGCCCATGGTCATGAATTAACCGTTGTTGTAGCTGAAGTTGTCAACATGTTATACCTGGACACAGCGTATCGTGAATCCAGCGCAAAGACACTAACAAGCACGTAGTGAACACTGGCACTCGATATGCGCGTCGTCAAAGAGAAGTGGTACGGTGTGCGCTCCTGTGTAATAAGGTAACCTACTCCTGCGCTCATGTATACACTACCACGCTGCACTTCAGCAACGCGGGAGGCAGAGGTTCGTAGCTTGAGCCGCGAGCGCGCGCAGGCGTTGTACGTCTTGCTGGCCTCTGTCTCGCTCCACCAAGGCACGACATTCGCCCGTCGACATCGCTGTCTAGCGGCCGCGCTCACTGCAGCACTTTCATTGTCGGTGCTATCGCACCCGAAGTAGCCGTCGGCGAAACAACGTTGGTGCATGTAGAAGATGCACTACTCCGACAAAGAGTCGTCACACGCTAACACGAAGCTAAAGGCAAAGAGCATAACTACATAGGCGACTTTCCGATGCTAGCGCGACCAATGTTTTTCACTGCTATCGAGACGCAGTCAAACATGGCCTCCGAGATTGTGCGCCGCGCTATCGGCGGTAGTATTACTAGTATGGTGTCATGCCGCATTACTTCTCTTCCCCGCTCCCAGGCGGCGACACTGACCCGCGACGCCAACAGAGAGCACCGTGCGAGAGAGAATGTGTGAGATATATAAGGCGCGTTGGCAGGCTACTCTCCAGCTGCGTTGTTGGCTTAGTCGGCAAGAAGCCAGGCGCCCTTCGTCGCGGGCCAAGAGTCAGAGGTTGGATTCCCGGCGGGGCAACATTTTCATAAATAATTTTTCTTTCTCATTTGGTAGCGTTAATTATATCAACGTCATATCCGTAACAGATACACTTGGTGGACCGCGGCATAAAACACTTTCGTGTTAAAAAACACCGCCAGGCCTGCGAGGAACGCGCAGCACAGCCACAGTGAAAGCTACTACTACAAGCACACTTGCATGATACCCACTACGCCGTAAATTACCACAATTTTTGTGTAGTGGGCAAGCGTCCACTATGCCATTATTCGCCATTCTTCGAAAAAGCGCGGTACCCGCTACACACTTGTAACGCATTATGTGCATTTTGTTGATGCTGTGGTTGACGACGATGAAGAATTATGCCTAAGGCTTTTGTAATAGGTTGGAGCATGGAACGACCCAGTCGTTACGCAATTCGCATTGTGTGACGTCTGCTTGTTACTTTACTGTTCTGAAACGCTTTACAACACATGTTAGCGCTATTCCTTACTCGACATGAATCCTGGATAGGGTCAGTTTGCAACGTAGTTTCAGCGCTGCGTAGCTCAGTGGTAGAGCAATGGGCTGCCACGCCGACAGCTCGGGTGCGGTTCCCATTCTGTCATAGGTATTTTTTATTTAGTTAGTTTTTTTTTCCTATTTAGCGCGATAGTGGTTACATACAGCGGCGGCGGCGGACAACTACGGCGCAAAAAATGGCCCTTGTCGTGATCTCATCACAACTTTTTAAGGTTCGCCTTTAAGAGTTGAACGCGATGTCGATATCCTGTCCCATATAGTGCGTACTTCAACCACTTAGTGCATACTTGGTATGCACCGACTACGTGGTGTTAAGGGAATACGCGCAGTAACGTGTGTGCCTTTTGTAATGCGTGGGCGGCTTTAAGCTATGTAGTCGTTATGAGATGAACGTGTTGTCACGCCCGATGGCAATGTACGCTGCTACCACGCAATATTACTGCGATATTACTACATGTTGTATTGGGATGTAGGTATACAGGACGCGTGTGTCTGTGAAGCACGAGTTATTTTCATTGCATTTCCAAGCAGAGGAAGTTATTTTCACTGTATTTCCAAGCGAACGCGTGGCTGTGTGGTAGCACACCTAATTGCCACGCAGACAGTCTGGGTTTCATCCTCACTCGGACCCGGAAATTGTTATTATTTATTTTATTTGCATCGTTCGATTTTTCGGTCACAACCAACGACGCCAACACAGACACCGACGCCGGCGTCGGTGTCGTTTTGTATATATATTACACGCAATCACTCTTAAAAGGTTTGTAAGCTTTCTTAGGATAGTCATAAATCTACATTAGGAGCGCGAAGAAAGATCTTGGTTCAATAGTACTTAGGGTTGCGGATTAAAGAGCCGAATATGATAAACGCATCTCTTGTCAGAGAGCGAAGAGTCGAGTCGTACGTGATCAAGTTCATATCAGCTCTGTATTCCTTGTTCAGCACCAGAAAATTGAAGGTGCAATAAGCGTATCCGTTACAACTGGGAGGTGGCGTATCGGACACGCTACCGATTGTCATGTGTACCAGGTTGATCCAAACCATGGATGTCATCCGGTCGTGCAGTTGAGTTTGAATTGAAAAATTGAAAAAAGAAGCTGCACCAGCGCCTTTCTTCGTAAGAGGATCGGAGTCAAGCGTCTTCTGGAGAGTTCTATATCGAATATGAACAGAGCACGGGCTGTAGTCTGTTCATTTCGTTAGAAGAACTTGGGTATACTTCTGATGTGAGGTATTCTATATCACTTCTCGATGAGCTGCAGTGTACTCGTACAGTGGCATGACAGCCATCGGCACCGACAGCAGGAGTGCTGTCCCATTGCCTGGTGGCCCATGCATGGTGTGCATCGAATCTGCGGCTGAATCAGGTCTATTCCCGTATCTGGCGGCCACTGTTTGCGGAATAAAGGTAAGGTGAGGGTACTACTCACAGCAGAGTCTGACTCAAACCTTGAACTAGCAGGCTGTGTGGTCACTTAGTTGGCGCCCCAAGAGACGAGAACCTTGAATCCCCACCACTCGTTTTATAAACGATGTGCCGCTCTCTGGAGCCACTGAGCGCCGGACCATTCGCGGAGTTCAAAGATTGAGCTCAAGGATCAGGGAAACCCAGCGTCTATCGTGATTCTTATCACGCTTAACCCTGGTAAATCTAGACACATGACGATGTTGATGTAAGTTAATCGACAAGCTGCAATGTTTTTATTGTGTGCATCCCAAATAATCGAGCCCATTGCCACTGTTCCTCACTTCGTTATTGCTTGAGTTGTTTATTTTTTAAGCGCGTTTATTGGACGCTAGCGTAAGAGCTGATCATTGTCAATCCAGAGATCTTGAATCTTCCGAGCACTGCTCTGGACAGGATGTGCCTTTGTTGCCTTCCTGTCTTTGCTACAATTACCCCCAGGGTCGAAAGGTTAGCCATCCAACAACCTAGTAGCTCTTCAATAGCAATGGTTCACAATACGGCTTGAAGCACTGAATGCTGAAAATGTCCGCGATGGTGCATGCCAAAAGACGCTGCACATGGTTGAATCACAAGCCGTTGATACTCGGTCTAACGAAATGCGATTTTACGAAGTTCTAGATGCAAAGAAAAATTACAATTTCCCGTAAATGCACATTGGGCTCAGTGTTTTCATTAATCAGAATGAACAAGCTAGCTTGGCCGTCAAATCCAATTTAATTATGCTTTTCAAGAAAAAAAATCGCGCACATCTCCCCGTAAAGGAACCCTGAGTAGTATGCAAAGCAGCCATCGGAGTTCTGTAAAGTTGCTCTTTATTCATCATCGTAGATGACTTCAAGCTCCGGAGAACGTTACCCCTCGAGTATAACGGCCTTGAGGTCCGTAAAGTATATCTTGCTGCAAAGGTTGTAGTTTAAAGTTTGAGAAGGCGATGTCCATGCACGTTGCCTTGATGGTAGCGTTAGCAGCCTGATGCTCATGAAGGGAAACGCGGAGCAATCAGCCGTTCCTCCACCGGGTTGAGCTCGGGCAGGTCATCCGGATTCTGCGGGTAGCGGTTGCCGTTCGTCACGCTCATTGCGGTGACTTTGCCCGCAACCAACGAATCTTTGCACGTACAGCAAACGGCGTACTGACTGTGGTCATCGTCGGCGGCAAACTCCCGCTGCAGAACGGCGATGGCGTTGGCGCGTGGCTGCTCGTTCTCAATGCTGGCAATCTTTGTGAGGTCGCCACAGTGGGTACATTCCATGTGCTGTGCCGTGATGGCAGAAAGAGAATGTTTGGTCTGGAACGCGCTTATTCTTTATCGTCATCAGTGTCATCGTCATCGTCATGGCGTGTAATAGTTCCTTGCATGTGCTGCGCCGTGATGGCAGCGTCATCGTCATCTGGCTATGGCGGCACACGGCGCTGGGGGGAACAAGCCTCGTTCATAAGCTGCTTCGCATTTAATAACTGAGTAAGACAGCAGTGATTTCCCCCTCACTTTTGCAGAGACCGGTTTTCTTCGAGGATGCGCTCTAATGCTCGCGCATTAAAACGCCCAGGTGCCCTATTCACGGCCCTGGGTTTCCTAGTTTGACGAAGCTACATGCCGCGCCTATGCATGGAGCAATGGGCTAGGCAGTCGGTAAATACACAGCAATAAATAAATGGTGAAATCGGTTATCACTTTAGTCAGCTCACGGTCAGGAAAAAGCTTCAGGTATGCTTTGTCTTTATCATTGAGATCAGCTGTGTTTATTTACTCATGCCTGCTAAACCTTGTCTCCGAGAATACGAGAATGAATCATGGAAACATTTCAAAATACCTACGAATGCATTTCTCTCGAAGCTTCAGGACGCAAATATAAATCAAATAATTTCAAAGGTGTCGGAGTTACGGGCCACACATTGCAGGACGACGCCGTGATAAATTCGAGGCGGAAGGAAACTGCATCCACTGGTGCCACCATGTTCACTTTTCCGGCGCGGCCATCTGCTCGCTTTTACTCGCGTGCGCGAAGAGACTACGGGAACGCCGAGCAGACGACGCGACGCGGATGGGCATATTAAGCAGCGCTGCGAAAGGCCACGGTGCTTTGGCGCCATGTAGTTGTGATCGAACGAACTAGCTACAGAATATCGTCTATACACGCGGCGCATGTTGGTTTCGCAATATTTTCACGGGGTCGTGACATCAACGAAAGAAGCAGTCGGTGCGTCCAAGACGAAACATTTTAATTGACCGAACTTGTGGCCGAGAAACGGAAAGCATTACACGCATGTGCACTGAATTGCGAGGACATGGCTTGCATCGACGTAGCAGGCACGTGCAAACGCATGCAGTACAACGACGCTGCCTCGAGCACGGCAGCACGCGCCAACGCACTGAAAAAAAATGACGCCATATCCACGAAGTGAATGATGATGAGTGGGCGAAGCTCCGTAGGTAATCTGGTAAACCATCAATCCCCGTTAATTCTGCCCAATCGATCATCATACAAAGACCTGACACACAAACGGGGGGTGTGGCGTGATTATGCATACAGTGTATACACAATGTTTCATTATTTTCATATTGATAAAGTATATACACAATGTTTTATTATTTACATATGGGGTAGATGATGATTTTGTTCAAGAGCTCTACGGACCACAAGGAGGGGATCCCCTGATTTCGTTTTCCTGATATATGACGTTAAGCTCAGGGGAACGTTTGTAGTCGGCGTTGACGTTTTGCCTTTCGAGGGCGAGAGCGCGTTCACGATCGTTTTCATCTATGGCAGAAAGAGAGTGTGTGGTCAGGAACGCGCTTATACTTTATGGTCATCAGCGTCATCGTCATCGTTATCACCTGTAGTGGGTACATTCCACTATACTGGAACGCGCTTATTCTTCATGGTCATCAGGCGTCATCGTCACCTTTATCACGTGTCCTGGTACATCCCACTACACGTGGCTACCTACTACTACTACTACTACGACATACTACAGAGGAGGGACAGACCCACACCCTAAGGAGCTTCACCCCTAAAACAAACTTGCCCATCTACCGCTAAAGCACAGCCACAGTGAAAGCGGGAACAGCGGCCTTTCTAGAGCCTTTTTAAATGCTCTTGGGGCCACTACTACAATCACACTTGCATGATACCCACTACGCCGTAAATTACCATAATTTTTGTGTAGTGGGCAAGCGTCCACTATGCCATTATTCGCCATTCTTCGAAAAAGCGCGGTACCTGCTACACACTTGTTACGCTTTATGTGCACTTTGTTGATGCTGTGGTTGACGACGATGAAGAATTATGCCTAAGGCTTTTGTAATGGGTTGGAGCATTGAACGAACCACTCGTTACGCAATTCGCAGTGTGTGACGTCTGCTTGTTACTTTACTGTTCTGAAACTCTTTACAACACTTGTTAGCGCGATTCCTTAGCCGAGATGAAGCCTAGATAGGGTCAGTTTGCAACGAAGTTTCAAGCGCCGGCGTAGCTCACTGGTAGAGCGCTGGGTTGCCACGCAGAGAGCCCGGGCTCGGTTCCCATTCTGTCATAGGTATTTTTAGATGTGAAGCATCTTACGGCAAAGCTTAATCCGGTGGTGGTGGTGTGCGGCGTGGCCTCCCTTACTGCGCATGCGCAAACCCTAAAAAAATAAAATTAGAAACCTCCTCTCCCCCCTCTCTCTCGTCTAGGCATCCCTCCCCTCGTCAACCACACCCTCACTGCGCATGCGCCTCCCCTCCTCTCTCCCCTCCTACGCTCCCCTCCTCTCTCTTCTAGGCATCCCTGCCCGCGGCGTCCACACTCCCCACTGCGCATGCGCGTCACCCCTGTCTCTCCCCTCCTACGCTCCCCCCCTCTCTCCTCTAGGCATCCCTCCCCGCGGCGTCCACACTCCCCACTGCGCATGCGCGTCCCCCCTCAATCTCCTCTCCTACAATCCCCCCCTCTCTCGCCTCGCGACGCCGACGCAGGCAGCGTCTGCTAGCGAGTTTCTTGGTTGAAAAAACCGACTGCTCGCGTTGCACAACCGTTCACTGGCTACCCCGTATATATGGCAGTGGATCTTGACCTCCAAGGTGGTGCCGGTAGGAGATTTCTCCTGTGCGTTGTTGAACAATAAAAATTCGCAGCGTGCGCGTTAACTAAAAGCGGACTGCGGGTCTCTGTGTCCAGTCGGAGTCTTCTGTCTCTCATTGCCCATTAGCAGTGATTGGCATGTTACAGTAGGAAACACCGTTCCATCACTGCGTGCTTTGCGCCTCCCTAGTTTTCTCTCCTGCGCAACTCTTCGATGAGCGCCAGCGTCAACGTCGCCGCCAGTGAAAGCGTTAGCGCCCGCTGCTTCACATCTACACATGCTTCCCTTTAGCGGGAGATGGTGTAATTTTTTTTATTTGGTTTCCCATTCTGTCATAGGTATTTTTTATTTAGTTAGTTTTTTTTTCTATTTAGCGCGATAGTGGTTACATACGTACAGAGGCGGCGGCGGCCAAATACGGCGCAAAACACGGCCCTTGGGATCTTATCACAGCTTTCGCTGTAAAATTTGGGGACTCTTAAGGTTCGCCTTTAAGAGTTGAACGCGATGTCGATATCCTGTCCCTAGTGCGTACTTCAACCACTTAGTGCATACTTGCTATGAACCGACTACGTGGTGTTAAGGGAATTGGTAGACGGCTTTAAGCTACGTAGTCGCCATGAGATGAACGTGTTGTGACGCCCGATGGCAATCTACTCTGGTACCACGCACTATTACTGCGATATTACTACATGTTGCATTGTGACGTAGGTACACAGGACGCGTGTGTCTGTGAAGCACGAGTTATTTTCATTGCATTTCCAAGCATAGGAAGTTATTTTCACTGTATTTCCAAGCGAACGCGTGGCTGTGTGGTAACACACCAAATTGCCACGCAGACAGCCTGGGTTTGACCTTCACTCGGACCCGGAAATTGTTATTATTTATTTTATTTGCATGTTTCGATTTTTTGGTCACGGTGAAGATGATCATTTTTCGCTCACAACCAACGACGCCAACACCGACGCCGGCGTCGGTGTGGTTTTGTATATTTAATACACGCAATCACTCTTAAAAGGTTTGTAAGCTTTCTTAGGATACTCATAAATCTACATTAGGAGCGCGAAAAAAGATCTTGCTTCAATAGTACCTAGGGTTGCGGATTAAAGAGCCAAATATGATAAACGCATCTCTTGACAGAAAGCGTAGAGTCGAGTCGTACGTGTATCAACTTCATATCAGCTCTGTATTCCTTGTTCAGCACCAGAAAATTGACGGTGCAATAAGCGTATCCGTTACAACTGGGAGATAGCGTATCGGACAGGCTACCGATTGTAATGTGTACCAGGTTGATCCAAACCATGGATGTCATCCGGTCGTGCAGTTGAGTTCGAATTGAAAAATTGAAAAGTGAAAAAGAAGCTGCACCAGCGCCTTTTTTCGTAAGAGGATCGGAGTCAAGCGTCTCCTGGAGAGTTCTGTATCGAATATGAACAGAGCACGGGCTGTATTCTGTTCATTTGGTTAGAAGAACTTGGGTATACTTCTGATGTGAGGTATTCTATGTCACTTCTCGATGAGCTGCAGTGCACCTGTATAGTGGCATGACAGCCGTCGGCACCGACAGCAGGGCTGCTGTCCCATTGCCTGGTGGCCCATGTATGGTGTGCATCGAATCTGCGGCTGAATCAGGTCTATTCCCGTATCTGGCGACCACTGTTTGCGGAAAAAAGGTAAGGTGAGGGTACTACTCACAGCAGAGTCTGACTCAAACCTTGACTAGAGTGACCTAGAATAGGGGAGTGTCCAAAGCGCCGGCTCCCGCGTGGGCCTTTTGCGGTGAACTGCCGCGCCGCGCCGCTGCTGCGCCGGACCCGTGGGCTTTCCGCGCTCGGGAGCGCGCGGAAAGCGAGGGGCGTCTGCTACGCGCTGTAGTTTTTTGCGCTGGGTTTCCACACAGGGCACTTGAAGTCCACTTGACTTTAATAATGCGGTGCGGAATGATGCTTACCCATCTTTAAGCACAGTGTTAGTGCGGGGGCAACAATAGAATGCAAAAAATCACGTGTTAAGCGCCATCAGCGTGGCCTTGTTCCAGTGATAGAGCTTAAGAACGTTGGTGCGTGCGTAAAAACGCGCAAAATGAGTAGGGACAAGGAAAGAACGAAAAGAAACTTTTTGGCACGTATAATCGGGCAATGGTATTGCGCATGCAAGAATTAAGAGTAATAAAGAAGGTAAATTACACGCGCAGTCAGCTGAAATGCTTACGCGCAGTGACCGCTTTGCTCACTACTATACACGAGCACCACTGCTCATGGTCGCCAGTAGTTTTTTATCCATGTCCACTCCGCTTTATTCGAAAAGTCGTTAGCCTCGACTAGCACTTTATTATGAACAGAGCACGTCGGTAATACGTAAGGGAAACAAAAGAAAGAATCGAGACGGCCATACGACCGCAATACTATTGGTTTATTTTCGCTTCAGAGGTAGCGTACAAGGCTCACCGAGCGCGAAGCTTGAGTTAAATTCCGTCATTTGAAAGAAAAGCTATTCCAAAAGTCTGTGCATAAAAGGCGTATTACAGAAAATGCTGTACCAATATCCAGATATCATGAAATTAAAGTTACAAATACCCCTATTCTCGCTGTACAAGTTGAAGAGCTCCCTGAACAAAAATGCGTTAAGTTTACAATTGTGAACGTGTAATATTTCAACGACTTTAGCAAATCGTTCAAATATAGAGATCACATGTACCTAGACTGAAAAAAATGCCACATCGTTGAACATCAGTATGAAATATTTCCGCGAGATGCGTGCATTGCTTCCAACCTTCACCATACGAAATGAAAACAGTTTCAAATAACTCATTCTTAACTTCAAGTATTTTGATGGTTCTCGGTGGTTAAAGTTCGCACGGTTCGAGTTTTACAAAAAAAATGTCGACGAGTAGTTACGTGAAATGCAATTGTTCCCGCGGCAATTGAGCGCGCCTCTACAGGGCACCCAGCTACAATTTCCCCGCTTTTTTCCTGATGAGGTCAATATAGCGTACACCATGCTTTCTTGCTGAAGCTCCGTAGTACTGACACAGCTCAAAATTTTCGCATTAACTTACACAGCGTGTCTGTCATCTCTTTAATAAATATAAAGAGATGGCCTGATAGGTAAAGCAAGCCTCTTGTGTACGTATTACGGGCGTGTGTTATCAGCAGCTGTGAGTTGAGAATCGCGTTTGTTTTCGGGCGATCGCTAGTAACATGAAGTGAGGCGTACACGATGGTGCACTGTTATCGATTCATTTACTTTGGTTTGTCGTGTTTTCTTTTTAAGGCGGAAGCCTTAGATGCCTCATCAACGACGGAAATTAACCTCCGGTATCCCGCGTCGTCAACACGAATGATGCAAAAATTTATCACGTGATGATGTCACCATGACGCCACAGATCGATAAAATTTTTCACGGCATCATGATGTCATTCAGCGTGATGTCACGTGATGACGTCATCACCTGACATGGTCACTTTGCATTGCCTCGGTGATCCGTGGCCCGATCACGGAGGCCATGTAAAGCCAGGTGACGTGAAGAAACCTTGCAATGCCTTCGATCCTGGGGCGAAACGACATTAGGTGCAGAACGCTTTCGGAGGGAGACGGGGGAGGAATAAGGCATCGAATGAAAAAAAAAAGAACATCTCCGTCGAGTCATCTTAGAGGAATGCATAAGGGACCTTGTGAGTTTTATATAAGTTTTTCATGTATTTTACCTATGCGATCAATTATTCAAATGTATAGGTAAGTTGCATCTTGAGATCGATATTGCTGATCACCATGTTTTCATTCCCTGAAGGAGACAAATCATCAGACCACGCATCGTCAGAATTATTTCTGGCCGAAGAAAGTGGGTTTGCGCACCACACGCCATGTTATTACGATTAGTCGTTACGCAAATCACAAGCATGTCAAGTTCGTGATGCCATGATCTTACCAAGAGACCGAAACGCGAGAGTTACGCCAGTTATTTTATTTTGGTACTGCGGTCACGCCGACGGATACATTCCGCTTCGCATGAAAAGGCTTGAAACAGCAAAGCGCGGGAGGCAGCCATGTAAAACTAATCGAATGCACGAAATAAAAGAAACGATATCAAGTGTGCAAACGCGTTAGCATGAGATAGCCGTTTACTAAGTGCATATACCTGCTACGTTCTCCGGGTTATATTTGTGATCTCCAGCTTATTCTCTTCTGCAGCACGTTTACGTTCGTCATTCCATACGAAACTAAATTAAGCACCTTCGCTCACGATGGGTGCGCGCAGAATGCGTCCCTCAAACGGGCGCGCAAGTGCGGACGATTGCGGTGACAAAGCAACTGAAAGGAAATATACAAATCATTTTAAAACAGCGCAGCAAGACGAGGACATAAGCGCCCGTCCCGTTGTTTCTTCGTTTCTTATGTCCTCGTCTTGCTGCGCTGTTTTAAAATGATGTCAAACCAACTTGCCCAATTATATGTTCTCTGAAATATACAAAATCCCCGTTTCACAACCCAGAAACGTGTTCTCTGTGTGGTGAGTCGCTGCAGTATTATGTTGCAGTGACGCAGTATTGAATCTTGTCCATATTACCGCAACGTTGGCTAATAGCGGCCAAAATATCGGGCGCTTAGCAGACGCTCGCCGCTTTGACGCAGCTTCCACCGCGGAGAAAGCCCACGGGTCCGGCACAGTAGCGCCGCGGCGCGGGAGTTCACCGCGAAAGGCCCTCGCTCCTCCCATGTATTCGCGCGGCGCTTTGGACACTCCCCCTATTCTAGGTCACTCTACCTTGACCTAGCAGGCTGTGTGGTCACTTAGTTGGCGCCCCAAGAGACGAGAACCTTGAATCCCCACCACTCGTTTTATAAACGATGTGCCGCTCTCAGGAGCCACTGAGCGCCGGAGCATTCGCGGAGTTTAACGATTGAGCTGAAGGATCAGGGAAACCCAGCGTCTATCGTGATTCTTATCACGCTTAACCCTGGTAAATCTAAACACATGACGATATTGATGTAAGTTAATCGACCAGCTGCAATGTTTTTATTGTGTGCATCTAAAATAACCGAGCCCATTGCCACTGTTCCTCACTTCGTTATTGCTT